>JAAEAF010004792.1:0-90287 GCA_011037195.1 Triatoma infestans | reverse complement strand
CCTGCTTCACAAAAAGCCTGTGATGACCACAAAATGAAGCAGGCTACCACGGAAAATGTCTCTGATTATGTACAAAGTTTCAAGAAAATCGACGGAGCCATTTTTGAGCGAATCGCGAAAAAGTGAAAAAAAATCATTTAGGAAAGAGTGGTACAGTAAAACGCACTTATGGTCATCCGATTTTTTCAAACTCAGAGAAAATCATCAACATATTTAATTCTAATTAACATTATTTAGATGATAGAATTGTCTAATAAACTGAAATAGGAATTTAGAGGAAAACCTATCCCCACCACTCCCCCAAAAGTATCCTTAAATGAATTTTTCCGGAGAAATGTTTCATATAAAAGTTGTAGTTCTTTGTATGTATAGCTGATATACCAAATTTCAAGAAAATCGTTGGAGCCATTTTTGAAAAAATCATAAAAAAGTAAAAAAATAAAACAACTAGTAAAGTGGTACTTCCGGTTGAGGAATTTTGACAGATAACGCACTGTCAGATCCCATGGTGATACCTAAACGGAATATCAAGTTTCACCTTTCTACGGTTTTTCGTTTTTGAGCTATGCTGTTCACATATATATACATATACACAGAGACACACACACATCATTTTCTAAAAACCACTTTTTTGGACTCAGGCGACCCCGAAACGGATACTTCCGGTGAAAACTCGATATCAAAAAAGTTGACACGATTACAATACTTCCTCTTACTAGAAGAGAAAGTAAAAAATCTGGTGTGAAACACTCAACCAATTTTCTTTTACTGCTGTTAATACAATATTATAATATATAAAATGTCAAACTTTTCTGAAAACTTCAAATTATGCTTATTTGTCCCAATATAAACTTAGAGTTGGTGGGGGGTATAAGTACCAGGCTGCTAACAACCCAACCAGAAAGGGAAATGAACAGCGTATTATTAACATAGAAATCATTCCCATATATTTGAAATTTAACACCATAACTTCTGAAAAACTACTCAAAAAAAATCAATAACTTCTTTTGGAAATATTTCCACGATAAATGTAATAGGGCTTTTATCTGTGCCAATAAGCATTCCAAGTTCCGGAAAAAGGTAGCCGTCTTCGAGAAAAATCTTAAAATTGAAAAACTTATTATATAAAGTCCACACTTCCGGTTAACCAATTTTCTTTAAATATAGAATTCTATCTAATTCTTCTGTTTATTAATATTATATAGCTAGTAAAACCATATATTGTAATGATATTGTACTTTAGAACGAAGCATAACGCTACTGTTCACTCAGAAACCCCCACATTCCCCCGAAAAAATCCATTTTCTCGGAAAACCGTTCCAAATAAAAAGTGATAGGTATTTATGCGAGCAGGTAATATGTGAAGTTTAAAAAAAAATAAAAAAATCGTTGCAGCCGTTTTCGATAAAAAAACATGAAAATTTAGAAAAATAAAAAAAAAAATTCTTACTCAGGTGACCTCAAAACATGTATATCCGGTGAAAACTGAGTTTTTGAAATATTTGTCACAATCGCAATACTTCCTCTTTTACTAAGAGTAGAAGGAAAAAAAAATGTGGTACTTCCGGTTGAGGAATTTAAACAGATAACGTACCGTCAGATCCCATGGTGATACCTAAACAGAATATCAAGTTTCAACTATCTACGGTTTTTCGTATTTGAGCTATGCTGTTCGCATACATACATACATACATATACCACACTTTTTTGGACTCAGAGGGACCTCAAAACGGATATTTCCGGTGAAAACTCGATATCGAAAATTTGACACTGACTAGAGGGAGTAAGAGAAAGTAAAAAAATCTGGTGTGAAACACTCACACAACTTTCTCTTACTCCAGTTCTCAAAATTATAATTGACAATTTTATAGTTTGTGTACCAAATTTAATGAAATTCGTCGAAAACTGAAAAAACTGTTCAGTAAAAGCGCACTTCCGGTTTACTAATTTTCTTGAAACTCGGAATTTCAGCATCTATTTATTTCTAACTAATTATGTTTGGATGATAGAATTGTATAATCAACTAGGATAGCACTTTGATGAAAATCTAACCCCACCCCTCCCCTAAAAGTGCTCTTAAAAGAAATTTCCCAGAGAAATGTTTTAGATAAAAGTTGTAGATCTTTGCATGTTTAGTTTATATACGAAGTTTCAAAAAAATCGTCAAAGCCATTTTTGAGAAAATTGCGAAAAAGTGAATATATCATTTAGTAAAGTGGTAAAGTAAACGCTCTTCCGGTTATCCGATTTTTTCAAACTCAGAATTTCAACAACATATTTAATTCTAATTAACATTATTTAGATGCAGAATTGTCTAATAAACTGAAATAGCACTTTAGATGGAAACCTAACCCCACCCCTCCCACAAAAGTGCCCTTCAATGCATTTTCCCGGAGAAATGTTTCTAATAAAAGTTGTAGCTCTTTGTATGTGTGGTTGATGTTTAAAGTTTAAAGAAAATCGTCGGAGCCATTTTTGAGAAAATCGCAAAAAAGTAAAAAATCCAACTAGTAAAGTGTTACTTCCGGTTGAGGAATTTTTTACAGATAACGTACAGTCAGATCCCATGGTTGACCTCTAAACGGAATATCAAATTTCAACTTTCTACGATTTTTCGTTTTTGAGCTATGCTGTTCACATACATACATACATACATACACACACACTTTTTTGGACTCAGGGGGACCTCAAAACGGATATTTCCGGTGAAAACTCGATATCGACAATTTGACACTGACTAGAGTAAGAGAAAGTAAAAAAAAAAAGGAGTAAAGAAAAATATTAAAAGAAAAATAAATAAGACGTATCCTTTTTTATTAACGTGGAACAATATTAAATATAAATAACATTATCAAATGAAGCTTGTTTCCATGTAGGATTTCAATAGTAATTAATTTATGGGTAAAATATAAAGTTTTCTTTTTTTTTTAATATTTCACCTAGTAATGAAAGCGATGGAGGGGTGGGATTCCTACAAAAACATAATATAATTTATAAAACTATGCGCATTATTTAGTTATGGAGTTATTAAAAATTTTGTTACTTTCACTAATTATATTTTTTAATATTAAATGAATTTTTTTTTTTGCTTAAAAATAAAATGTAAAATAAATAATAAACAACGTTTTCTCTAGAATTTTTAAAAAAGGAGACTTTCTTTTAATATATATTTCAATAAACTAGAAAATATATAATACCCAAGTATAAGGGGCGTAATAAGGGCCCCATGGGTCACATCTGGTCTCTACTATTAGGACTCTACTATAAAAACGTTTTACATAAAGAACTAGGCAAAAAAATAAAAATAAAAAAACTATTAAAGGTGTGAAGGTAATATTCATAATGTGCTTAAAAAGAAGTATATTTTATTTTTTATACTTAATTTACGTGTGGACCATATGTTGAAGATGTGGCTAATAAATGTAAATAATTATTTATACTCAACAATTTTTAATTAGATAATCAGATTTTATCATTTTTTCACCCAAATTAAATCTTTTTTAACGAATTGCCACTTTTTTTTTTATAAAATAAAGAAAAAATAAAAATAAATAAAAAACTACCTTTTGTTAATGAAATTAAATCTGTTTATTGTCTTTACAGTAAATAATAATAATAATAATAATAATAATAATACCCGGCAGCACTAGATGGAGAATTGATTGACAAGGAGGCGTCCGTGGCCTGGTTGACGCGTGGGCTGCTGTTTCCGGAAACGGAAGGTGCCCTCATCGCGATACAGGACCAGGTTGTTCCCACCAGATACTACAGGAACCGCATCATGAACGATAGCGGTGTCGCCGACGTCAGGTGCAGACTATGCCGGGCTGCGCCGGAGACAGTTCACCACCTGCTAGCGGCGTGCCCCTTGCTGGCACAAAGAGACTATCTCCAAAGGCACAATGGTGTGGCCAGGATCCTACACAGAGAGTTGGCGCAGAAACTCGGTTTGATTCAAGATGCCCCCCCATACTACAAGTATGACCCCCTGCCAGTGCTGGAAGACGCGCGGTGTCTCCTGTACTGGGACAGAGAGGTACTGACGGACCATGCCGTCGCCAACACCCGGCCGGATGTGATCTGGCATAACAAAATAACAGGCAGGGTGTGGCTGATTGATGTATCTGTCCCGGATGACGCCAACATAGCCCGCGCATATACCACGAAATTGGCTAAATACAGGCCACTGGCGGCAGAAATATCTGCTGTATGGAGAGGAGTCTCTGGGGTGGAGATAGTCCCGTTGATCATTTCGGCCACAGGACTTGTGCCGCGGTCGCTGGGGGAGGGCCTCTGCATGATGGGAATCAGGAGGACCATCATATACGAGATGCAGCAGGCTGTGGTACTCCACACCTGCCGCATTGTAAGGGAAGTGCTAAGAGAAGACGCCAGAGACTAGCACGGACATATTTTTCTTTTTCTTTTGTCTTTATCATAGGACAATTATCCGGTTCCAGTAAGAACCGTAATACCAGATAATGAAAACAGGTTCCTCCCTTGCCTGCGGGCCGCGAGGGATTGTCAAAAAAAAAAATAATAATAATAATAATAATATCTAAATGTTAATTAAAACCTATTTAACAAAAAAAATTAAACTTTCTGGATCAAAGCAAAAATTTTTTCAATCATCCACTCACAACATTTTATTCAAGTAAGTGGCGAAAATTTTAATTATGATTGAAATTTTAAACTAAACTAAAATTTAAGAAAAAACTTCTTTCTAACATAAAGACCGTCCCCACACCCACAACTTTATTATCAGATATAATTTATAAAATAAATTGTTTACAATGCCCAGCTACATACATAGGACAAACATCTCAATATTTAAAAAAATAGACTGTACCAGCATAAATACGACTGTAAAACTAAAAAACCGACTGACATAACTACAGCACTAACGAAACACTGCATACAATACAAACATGAATTTGACTTAGAAAACACTAATATTCTGTCCATTAACAATAATAATAAAAAAAGACATATATTGGAAATGATTCATATTAAAAAAGATAAATTATCTATCAATTTTAGAACAGACACCAAGATCCTCAGTTATAACAATCTCCTGAAATTCCTAAATTAACGTACAGATTAAGACACGGTTTTTCTCATACGCTCTCCTAGCCCTTTATAAACCTTGACCCATCCAATGTCCGTAACACTTGGTGATGGTATGTCACAGGTTAAACTAGATTAATTACTACTGTAATTCTAACTGAAAATTTTTGTAAGTACATTTCCTAAGTTATTTCCATACTTTACTCTTATATATGCCACATATTGTCAAAGTTTTAATAGTTGTGATTTAGTTTAATATTGATCTGTTCTACAAAAATAGTTTAAAATAAATTTAAGTGTGCTATAATATATCATGCTTTCTATTTAGTTTATTTTAAAACATTTTATTTTTAAAATATTTATTTTAAGTTTATATTTCATGTTGTTGTTCTATATTTTTTTTTTTTTATTTGTATTAAAACCTTTGTACAGACCCTGAAGAAGGCAATAAATTTGCCGAAATGTCGGTAGAAATTTAAAAAGTGTTCTTTTGTATGACCGAACCTCAACATCCAATTTACAACACTGAATATAGCGGTCGTAACTAACACCAAAAACATTGGAATTTACACTATTTTGAAGTAAATATACAAAGAAAAGTTTCTTGCATTTATAAGATTTTTATACTGGATTTTTATGACTAACAACAATGAACATAAGGATGAATGATAAGCTCTTGAATGGGGGGGGGGAATCTATGATTCTATTGTATTCAGTCCAAATGCACCCAAGTCATAAAATATCTGGCCATCAGCCCGACTATGTCGGTAGTAACGACTTACCGATTATTATATATCCTTGAAAAACCGTTACAAAATTTATAATACGAAATGGTTAAACTTTACTTATTGTGATTCAGTAAGTATTTACTATTAACGAATTAAAAGTAAAACTAAATAGCAAAAAATTAAACAACATTTAGCGAATAGAAGTATTTAAAAAAAAAAAAAAAAAAAAAAGAAAGTAAATTTTATCCCAGTTTCTGATCAAACTTGTAACGCCTCTGCTCAAGTTTAACATATTTGGTATTGAAAGTATAGTCAGTCAATAATAACCTTCAATGTTGGTTGGTAATGGCAGTAGATCCGTTCCAGCGTTTTGTACATTTACAAGAACTAGGGAGGTTGTATTTATTGAATTATGACCTTTACAAGGACAGTTCCCACACATGTTGAAATACTTGCGGCTATTTAAGATATAATGGAGAGAAACCACAGAAAAATACCAAGTAATGACTAGAATACCAAACAAACAATTATAATGATTATATAATAATATATGGTTAAAATGAAAATAAAGAAACGCGAATAAGTCTCTAAAGTCTAGCATAAATGACATGAGATGTTTGTACAGTAATGGCCAGACCGTACAAACATCTCATTGTAATTTTAAGGCCTGGACCATTTTAAGATCTAGCATAAATGTTTTACTGCAACACATAGTGTTAGAAAGTTATTGCGATTGGAGGAGATTTAGTAAACAGTATTTATCACCTAAATTTGGTCGATTAATTACGTATTTTGGTATCACTTTTAGGCGCCAGAAATCACCTAGTACTGATGATTCCTTTAGCAGGATTTTAGGATTCCAATTCTAGAACAATTACTTTCTAGAATGTAATGGGCGACCAAAAACTGGTTCCAAGTTTTTTAAAAATACGTCTCAGTTAGTGTGAAACTAAGTTTGCTCTGTGCGAGTCTGTCTTTGTCACACTGTCTAAAAAACGCATCCTGAAGATGGGCGAACGCCCGAAACCGGTCGATGACCACAAAATGAAGCAGGCTACCACGGAAAATGTCTCTGAAAAGATTGTCAATTAAAAATTCAATAATTTGCATTTTAAGTCTTGTTAAGTATTTTACCCTAGATTTTTATTCAATTCGGTTCCTCAGTTTTATAAAGCAACAATATAACTTAATGACTACAGTCTTTAGATATACTGAATTGTTGGGCAACTTTTTAATATGCAATGCAGCCTTTTCCATTTCACTCATTTATTCCATTATTTAAAACTACATTCTGTGGTCTGGTTTTAAATGGAAAAATGTACATCTGTTATGAATTTTTTAAAAAAAATATATAAAAGATGTGATTAATAAGAATTAGGTTGAATACTCAAAATATTCGAGTGGATTTTACACTGTTAAATTTTGTAATATAATCTGGAATGGAATTCTATCATACCAGTAGTATTCCATGTTTATACAATGCAAACTAATTTGACTTGCATTAACTGTTTATTCGTAAATTACCATTAGCCATGCTTATACAGCAAAACCACTGTTTGTGGCGTAAATGTTAAAAGGAAATGAAGGGTGAGAAGATATATAAATATGATTTTCATTAAAAATAACTAAACTTCACCAAACTCACAGAATACACGCTGGCTGAATAAATTAAGTTTACTATTTTATTTACTTAACATTCTGTTAAGTAACAAAGGCAATTAACAATAGTTATAAATTAAAATTCTTGGAAAAAAAATGCATAGAAATACAAAAACAAAAATTTAGATAAATATCAATTTGAGATAATTGCATAAAAAAAAAAAAAAATCTGGTGTGAAACACTCACACAACTTTTTCTTACTCCTGTTCTCAAAATTATAATTGACAAATGTTATAGTTTGTGTACCACATATAATGGAATTCGTCGAAAACTGAAAAAGCTGTTCAGTAAAAGCGCACTTCCGGCTTACTAATTTTCTTAAAAAACTTGGAATTTTGGCCATCTATTTATTTCTAATTAATTCTGTTTGGATGATGGAATTGTATAATCAACTATGATACCACTTTAGAGGAAGTTGTACCCCACCCCTCCTCTAAAAGTGCCCTTAAATGAATTTTTCCAGAGAAATGTCTTAAATAAAAGCTGTAGATCCTTGCATTTTTATTTTCTATACGAAGTTTCAAGAAAATCGTCGGAGCCTTTTCTGAGAAAATCGGGAAAAACTGAAAAAATCATGAAGTTTTACAGTAAAGTGTTAAAACAAACGCACTTCCGGTTATCCGATTTTTCAAACTTGGAATTTCAACAACATATTTAATTCTAATTAACATTATTTACATGACAGAATTGTCTTAATAAACTGAAATAGCAGTTAAGATTAAAACCTAACCCCACCCCTCCCCCCGAAGGGCCCTTAAATGAATTTTCCCGGAGAAATTTTCAAATAAAAGTTGTACCTCTTTGTATGTGTAGTTGATATTCCAAGTTTAAAGAAAATCGTTGGAGCCATTTTTGAGAAAAACGTAAAAAAAACAACTAGTAATGTGGTACTTCCGGTTGTGGGATTTTGACAGATAACGCACCATCAGATCCCATGGTGATACCTAAACGTAATATCAAGTTTCAACTTCCTACGGTTTTTGATTTTTGAACTATGCTGTTCACATACACACACACACACCCCTAGACCATTTGCTAAAAACCACTTTTTTGAACTCAGGGGGCCTCAAAACCGATATTTCCGGTGAAAACTCGATATCGAAAATTTGACACGATTACAATACTTCCTCTTACTAGGAGTAAGAGAAAATAAAAAAACTAGTTAAAGCACAGTCAAAATACAGGCCACAATTTATTGAAACCTTTTAAAATGATGTAGAATCAGAAACCATCACAAACGAAGCCTTTCAAAATCTTCTTTGAATTTCCCTCTTACAAAATTTTTACTCTTTATTTTTAACTAATTTAACAACAATATTAAGCCGATACGTAAAATCAAGAATATAATAGTAATGAAGAGAAAGCAATCTCTAGAATCCCAGACTAATCTAAAATCTAATTTTGACCACAATCAAAAATCAATCTTGACCATTTTTAGAACCATTACGCAATGATCCTAATGATCCTTACCTATTAACACCAGCCTATTCCTTGTAAGGAGATTCTTTGATCCTTTCAGTGGAATCTGATTTGTACAGTAACCTGAATTACATTTGAAAGAAAAAGGTAGCTGCAACAATCACTTTACAAAAATAAAGGTAATCCACAGAGTACTGATCCAGTTTCAGCTAAAGCTTAAGTAGTAAAAATCATCTTCCAATATGATGTTAACAAAAATGAAAGGTACTATCCTACTTCTTCCACACAGTTATGACTATATTCCCAGTCCATCATGAGATACTAAATAAATGGAGCACCAAAACCAAAGCCTTCATCCAAGCTTAATGTTAAGTGTCATTAATTTCAAGAATCCTCAAAGGAATCTCTTTGAGTGTTGCATCGAAAAATGAACACCAATATTGGTTGTTCTTGTCTCGTCTTCGTCCGAGTTCCCAGTGGCCAAATTAAGCTGTACGATAAACTAAGTTGAACTATTAGCGGTTTTTAAAAACAACAGAATAGACCCTAAACAATTACAGCTCCTAAATTCATTATTAAAACGAATGGTGAAGTAATCTTAAAATTATTAAAAAATACATTCTTTCCTTGGCTCATCATCATTAATGAAGAAAATTTGACACCTATATATACATATCAGAGAACTTGACGAAGCATTGAGTTATATCCTGGAACGGTTAATATAGCTTAGCTTAGGTGAGTGATGAAGCACTATTAAAAAGATTCAGCTATGTCCAATATTAATTGAATGTCTCAGGATATAATTCAATGTTTCATCTGGTTCTCCGAAGCATAGGTAGCAAATTTTCCTCCTTAGGGAAACAAATAGGGATGGATACCTTTTATAGTTATGTTTATCACTTAGTCCTCACCAGAAGCTGAATGAAGTGGTCACTCTCTAGACCACCATTCCAGTATGACTGTTAGAGATGCAGAAACAATTCCCATTTTTTAACAAATGATTATGGGAGCTGTGAAATCAGATTCGACCGGAAAGATCAAAGGTCCTCTTAAAGGAAATGGGCTGGAATTAATGGATAAGGATCATTAGAATCAATCATTGCTTAGACCTGCAATAAACAAGTTGAAACTTCTTCATATTATTATTGTATTACCCAGGAATCCCTAAAGATTATATTTCACCGATTTTACTAAGATCTCTGTAAATATAATCAATTATACATATCATTATCAAAGTTAGACGTAATGCTTGTATCAATTACAATTTAGTATTGAACGTTTTTTTTTTAGAGGTGCTAACCGACCTTTTTAGCAAACAACAGTTGTACCTCTACATTGGGCAGTTCATCAAAAGTTATTAAATAAATGCAGCACCCTAAGCCTTCATCAAGCTTAAAATTAGATATAAACGAATTCAAGAAAAATTACTTTTAGGATTGCATGGAAATATACATACAGATAAGTTACAACAGGAACTACAAACATTTACAGTTTTCAATCTGAATCCCCCACAATGTTCAATATGAAAATATTTAAATTAGAGCCCATTGATGTTCAATAAACCAAGCTGAACAATTAGCTAATTTTTAAAAGCAAGCAGAATGGATCCTAAAACAAATTACAACTCCTAAATTCATAATTAAAACATATAGTGAAGTAACCTGATAAAACATAAATTAACCAGTTCTGCTTTCCACAAAAAGATTAAATGAAATTTTAGTGGAAGAAGGAAATGAGAAAGAAAGAAAGAAAATAAGAATTTTGAAAATAGTTTAGTGAAATAATTTTGTTAATTTTAGCTAGTTCAAATAGTGTATTTTAGTGAAGGGGAAAGAGCCAGGTACTATAATTTAGGTCAATGGTACTGAAGAGACAAAGGGACAAGAAACGTTACGATAAGACAGTATACTCCCTCCAGACATACCAGCATTCTTTGAAAAGATTTGAACTAACAATTAGAAGGCATTCTTTCAGGACAGTCTGAACTAGACATCCAACTAGAACACCTGATTCAGGAAACGCTATCTTAAATTCAATGCCAGTTATAGAGTTTAGCTTTTATTCTAGATAAGTAATTGATTTCATAAACATAAAGTTGTGATATTGTAATGTATTTAAATTCATTTAGAGTTTAATATATTTATTTTAAAAACAGCGGTGATCACTTAATTATTTCTGATACTTCTCTCTTAAACATATATACTCACAAGCCCATTACAAAACCGCTCGTGCTACACAAGCTACTATCCCACAAACAACACATCAATAACATTTCAAAACCAATATAAATAATAGTTATGTTTTGCCATTGTTAATAAAATATGCAAAATGTTGGTTGACTGGAGTTAAAGAAAAAAAATATTATTAACTTTAAAACTTTATTCGATCTACGTTTCGAATGTTAAATTTAAAAAGTTTTCTTGTCTTGCCAACCACCAACACTTTGATTGTTTGATTAGAAGAAATGTTTAATAGCTACAGCTTTTACGACATGTTAAGAGTCAAAATAATTTACGTGAATGTATATATCGGGAATAGGATGGCAATGAAATGGTTAATTTGTATGCAAAGGTAGCGGGCACTAAGCGTTAATTTACCAACAGAGTTTAACAAATTTCTAATTTCTCACTTACAATTAGATCAAAACCATTCATCAACACTTAGGATCTAAAATCAGTGAACCTTGGGTACAGTTGTGTGGGTGGGAAGTAAAAAACGATTTCTAATATTAGAAAATATTTTACTTCTGGTTAAGAGCAAAGTAAATTAAACTAATTATGCGCTAGATTTTTATTTTTTTTTAACCCAATTTAAAGATTAGGTCACGGATCATTTAATAATTATCAATTAAACGTCAGATTCCACAACACTTAATTTTTATTTTTTTACTTTGGACAAGTGAAATAAAAACACTAAACAGGGATTTAAAGACATCAAACATTTCATCCATAATATGAGTTTATAAATTATACGTATTACATTGTTTTTACATTAGTTAAATCACTTTTTGATTATTAGATTCTTTTAATATTAAAGAAAAAAAAAAATCTGGCGTGAAACATTCACGCAACTTTCTCTTACTCCTATTCTCAAAATTATAATTGACAAATGATATTATTATATCAAAGATATTTTCCGTGGTAGCCTGCTTCATTTTGTGGTCATCGACCGGTTTCAGGCGTTCGCCCATTTTCAGGATGCGTTTTTTAGACAGTGTGACAACACAGACTCGCACAGAGCAAACTTAGTTTCATTAATTATTTAAAGTTTCATCTAAATAATATTAATTAAAATTAAATATGTTGTTGAAATTCCGAGTTTGAAAAAATCGGATAACCGGAAGTGCGTTTGTTTTAACACTTTACTAAATGATTTTTTTCACTTTTTCGCGATTTTCTCAAAAATGCCTCCGACGATTTTCTTGAAACTTCGTATATAAACTAAACATGCAAAGAGCTACATCTTTCATTTAAAACATTTCCCAGGGGAAAATTCATTGAAGGGCACTTTTAGGGGAGGGGTTTATTTATTTATTTTAAATTTATTTATTAGTTTATATAAATATATTTTTATTATATTTGTAAACATATATACATTTTATATAAATTTATTTCGTTTATTTATTTATAATTTATTTAGTGAAACTAAGTTTGCTCTGTGCGAGTCTGTGTTGTCACACTGTCTAAAAAACGCATCCTGAAGATGGGCGAACGCCCGAAACCAGTCGATGACCACAAAATGAAGCAGGCTACCACGGAAAATGTCTCTGATGCTTTCCAGCTCTGCGGAACCAACCACCACAACAAATGATATTATAGTTTGTGTACCAAATATAACGAAATTCGTCGAAAACTGACAAAACATGTTAGTAAATGCGCAACTTCCGGCTTACTAATGTTCTTAAAACTTGGAATTTTGGCCATCTATGTATTTCTGATTAATTTTGTTTGGATGATAGAATTATATAATCAACTATGATACCACGTTAGAAGAAGCTGTAACCCCCACCCCTCCCCTAAAAGTGCCCTTCAATGAATTTTCCCCGGGGAAATGTTTTAAATGAAAGATGTAGCTCTTTGCATGTTCAGTTTATATACGAAGTTTCAAGAAAATAGTCGGATCCATTTTTTAGAAAATCGCGAAAAAGTGAAAAAAAAATCATTTAGTAAAGTGTTAAAACAAACGCACATCCGGTTATCCGATTTTTTCAAACTCGGAATTTCAACAACATATTTAATTTTAATTAATATTATTTATATGACAGAATTGTCCGATAAACTGAAAGCAGTTAAGATGAAAACTTAATCCCACCCCTCCCCCCAAAAATGCCCTTAAATGAATTTTCCCGGAGAGAAGTTTCCAATAAAAGTTGTAGCACTTTGTATGTGTAATTGATATCACAAAGTTTAAAGAAAATCGTCGATGCCATTATTGAGAAAATCGCAAAAACGTAAAAAAAAAAAAAAAAAAACTAGTAAAGCGGTACTTCCGGTTGAGGAATTTTGACAAATAACGCACCTCAGATCCCATGGTGATACCTAAACGTAATATAAAGTTTCAACTTTCTACGGTTTTTCATTTTTCAGCTATGCTGTTCGCATACATACACACAGACCATTTGCTAAAAACCACTTTTTTGGACTCAGGGGACCTCAAAACGGTTATTTCCGGTGAAAACTCGATATCAAAAATTTTCACTCGAAAACACGATTACAATACTTCCAACAATACAAGGAGTAAGAGAAAGTAAACAAAATATTTCTGATCTACATTTTTGTAAAATCTTTAATAGACAGTGGTTTTTAGATTGTTATACGGATACTGCACGGCAGTCTGAAAGTTTATTGTGCCCATCAAGGGGGGGGGGGGCTCCTAGGAAGAGAAAATCATAGGGCAGCACACACTTCTGGACTCGAATCCAAAACCTCCGCGTGGAAGTCTATACCGCGCGCTAGCTAACACTGGGCTAATCCCCCCCCCCCCCTTCAATTGATAGTAAAAGATGTAATTTCTAACTTAATATAATTTATTGATTAATTGCTTTTTTTAGGTTAAGCTCTGTTCTAATTAATTAATCTTTATTTATTTTGTTCATTTCACTTGTTTTTGGATTTTATTATATTTTATTGTATGTATTACATTATATTATTTATGTATTATATATTATTATTATTTTTTAGGGTGCCGAATTTGTTGTAACGGTTGTGAGCATGGACTTTTAACTGGAAGGTCCACAGTTCGAGTTTAAAAAAAATGTTAATAGTAAAGACTATGGTGCTTCCGCCGCTGTCCATGACACCTACTACTTTGGTAGGTAGATATTTAAGCCCGCCTGAAAATAAAGGCATTAATTTACCTTTTTTTGTATTATATACTTTGTCTTGTTGTAAGAGGTAGATTTCAACCGTTTTCAAACAGGAAATAAGGATTTTGAGTTACCCCAAAGTGCAAAAAAGTAGTTTTTTTGGAAATTGATATATAAATTAATTTCTAAAATTGATATATTACCATTTATGATAGGCCTGTACGTAAATGGGCTTAACTCAGAAACGATAAAAAGTAGAAAGTTGAAACTTGATATTTCGTTTAAGTTATACTAAGGAACTTGAGAATAATAATGTTTGTTCTTTCATAACAGATCAACCTGAAGGAAACCCTTCTGGAATAATTTTTTCCAGTTTTGCCATTTTTTCGAAAACAGCTCAAAAGACTTTCTTTAAACTCAATATATCAACTACACATATGAAGTGCTACAATTTTTATTTGAAACATTTCTCCGGGAAAAATCATTTTAGGATGGTTTTTATGGAAGAATGAAAATAGGATTTCCATTAATCCTATTATTTCGTAATTCTGTGTTTGAATAAAATGGTAGACCGGAAGTTCGTCTTTACGGAATGTTTTTTTTTTTTTTTTTTTTTTTTTTTTTTTTTTTTTCATTTTTCTTCGATATTCACGAGAATTTCTTGGAATTTATTATACTTCCTACGCACACACATACACCTATCACTTTTGTTTTAAACATTTTCCCGAATAAGAAGGGGAATTTAGAGGGGTTCAAGGGAAGCTGAAAGGTCACGCCTGCATCTCTCATGTGTCGCATTTGAAGGATTTGTCAACAATAGCTATGTAAATTTATAATAATAGTTGGTAATCAAACAAATAACATTTATCAATAGTTTTAATTTTTTTTTTTTTTTTTAATTTATCTAAAGAAATTACTTTCAATAATATACTTACTATTTTAAAAATCCAATTTAAAAAAAAACAGCAACAGTATTTAATAATATTTATTACTAATAAACAGCAATAATCCAATTAAGAAGATAATAGACCTAGCCATAAATATGGCGGGGTTTAAAGCTGAGAGGGTCTATTTAATATAGTCTCTGTTTATAGTGGTAAATTCTTCAAATCGACGCCTAACTCATAAAAGAACATTGCTCGTAAATTTAGGTATGTATAGTATCTCTTTAGAGTCAAACAAGCCTAACTTTAAAAAGTCCCTCTCTCCGATATGTTCCCAGAATTTTTTCTTATAAACAAGGGACACTTCTCTGTGACGGCTTATTTGCGGTAATTAAGCCCAAATCTATTGTTTAGATCAATTATCCAAGCAACGCTACGATATCTTGCTGATCCCTCTTCATCGATAGCTGTACACCTTCTCCGTATCACAACACATAGTTTTTCTTTATCAGGCGTTCCATTATTTTTGATTTGATTCCATAATTTTATGTTTAATTGTTGTGATATCGGCGAGAGTATGAGAAGCAATGTTGTTCGGATAATTAAAAATTATTAAAAAAAAAAAAAAAAAAGTTACAAAGACTGAACCTTTTTAGAGGGGATCATTTCATTCCGCTTCATTAACAACCTCTATCCTTCGTTCACAATAAGAAAATAATTAAACTGAACTTTCATCTATAATGAATTAGTTTTAATGAAGCTGTCAATTATCAAATAAACAGAAATCAGATAACATGTATTTCTTTTTAAAGATGCTGACGTAATCCTGTATTATACATTACGACAGATATGACTAAGTTTTAAGTTTGTAAAGCAAAAACAAGCGTGGTGGGGGGGAAGAGTTACTTTTCATAAACAAACATGGAACGGAATTTCCTACATTTTTCCGAGTTTTTTCCATGAAAAAAGAAATTATAAATAAAAAATAATGGAAGTTTCTGTTCTTCTTAGGAACAGCACACTTTTACGTGACTGCACAAGCATGACAGATGTTCACTGTGGAACATGAATAAATCATGTCTCTTTATTGAATAATAAAAAAAAAAGTGAGAAGAGAGTATACTTCGGTAAGAATGCCGTTACAAAAAAAAAATAAATAAAAAAATAAAAAAATATCTGTAGTCACAAGCCACTCATACGAATGTAGCTTAAAACAATTTTCAAAAAAATTTTAAGTAAAAAATTGTACTAAAAGTGGGAATTTACATTCCACCGCAAAGCCCCCCCCCCATTCAACAATACACTTTTCGTAGATTTATATTTGTTTAACATTTTCTTTGTTAAATAAATTGTATAAAAATAGACCTTCCGTTGAATAAGCAATATTAGAATTAGAATAACACAGGGCGGGGGGGGGGACTCAAACCCAGGCACTGCAGCCTACCCATTGAGGCTTACTGTGCCAACCCCTCAATACCTAGTAGAGGAATCCTCGCCTCTTCATGAAGTCCTGGACCTTCCCCACCAGTCCTTCTTGAAGTACGATTTCCTCCGGATCTTAATATGCCAAAGATCTCGTACCGCAATCAAACAACAGGTGAGAGGCCGTCTCCTCCTTCTCTCCTCCTGACGCAATCTACACAAAAGCTCCGAATCAACTAATAACCACCTTGTGCAGATGTTTCATGAACCTACCGCGTGCCCTGTAAACAGGTCCGTTATCAGACAAATCTGATACCTGCTTAAAACCAGGGTCTGTCTGGTTCTTCTTCTACACAGCTATGGCATGACCATTTTGCCGTGTTTTGCCCCAATGACGATTATGTTCTCTCCGAGTCCATTCTCTCAGAGACGTCCTCGCCATACTTTTGGCTATTCCCAGAACAGGTTCCAGCCCACAGAAAGGAGTATTCGCTCCATTCCTGGCCAGTTGGTCGGCTAATTCATTACCTTTTATCCTCTTGTGTCCCCGGCACCATATCAGCCGCACTAGGGAAGAAGTAATTCTTGAATGCCCCAAGTGCCTTCAGCGCCTGGCTGACCGAAAAAATGCATATCTCCCTATTCCTAGGGCTCCCATACGTAAATTCTCCTCAGCACAGACCTTTATGGCGTAAACTTCAGCTTGGAATATCGTGGAGTATCCACCGAAGGGGGCCTATCAATGAGTACCTCCAGTTCCGCAAAGAAGCAATATAATTGTGGTTTTCTTCAGGGTTAGTAAATAAATCACTCCTATACCAAATTTCGACCCTGGTTGAGGTCTACTTTAAGGCAGTATTTAAATAAAAATATATCCTGATATTAATTTATGCTTTATATTCGATAAAATTTATAATTAGTTTTTATAACTAGTTTTTAACAAATAGATTAAAATATTTGCCCCCAAACTTTGTCACTACGAGATAGCAACGAAAAAACGTATACAACAATTTCTTTGTAAAAAATGATCAAAAAAGCTTGTTAACCATCTTGACATCCATTGTTTCAAATCAATATTACCGATAAAAATATGTAGTTAGTGTAGTATCACGTCTAAAGATTCTTCATTGGAACCATTTTCGAGAAAATTATGATAATATTAATGAGAACATTCAGAAAATATGGAAAGATCATTGATGAATTCTTCCCTGATAACACTATCCGTCGAGTCTCCTGCTGTTACCTAAAGGGCATACATATAAAGTTTCGAAATCCCAGCGAGTTTTTATAACAGTTATATATTTCCAATGAAAATTGAAATTCTCATAATTTAACGATCACAATAAATCCTTTTTCTGCCCATTGGAGAAGGTAAAAAGAAATAATTGTTGTGGTGGTTGGTTCCGCAGAGCTGGAAAGCATCAGAAACATTTTCCGTGGTAGCCTGCTTCATTTTGTGGTCATCGACCGGTTTCGGGCGTTCGCCCATCTTCAGGATGCGTTTTTTAGACAGTGTGACAAAGACAGACTCGCACAGAGCAAACTTAGTTTCACACACTAACTGAGACGTATTTTTAAAAAACTGGTTAGACAGTGTGACAACGCAGACTCGCACAGAGCAAACTTAGTTTCACACTAACTGAGACGTATTTTTAAAAAACTTGGAACCAGTTTTTTAAAAATACGTCTCAGTTAGTGTGAAACTAAGTTTGCCCTGTGCGAGTCTGTGTTGTCACACTGTCTAAAAAAAACGCATCCTGAAGATGGGCGAACGCCCGAAACCGGTCGATGACCACAAAATGAAGCGGGCTACCATGGAAAATGTCTCTGATGAAAAAGAAATAAACTGAATGTAATAATGGACAGATATTTTTTGTTTGGATATATCCATGAGAGAAAAAAATTACTAATCGTATCAAGATATTAGCCAGGGCTGATATGTCTATATAGATGGAATTATATTGACTTCTTTTTAGAAACTCCATATCTTTATTCTTTTATAATAAGAGTTTTATAAGCATCTTTCGGTACTTTATTATGATACTTCCTCTAAGTTGTGGAAACTTGTGCTCCCTAATGTAGCAGCGATTATTTGTTTAATACCTTGCTTTCCAGGCAGCGTGGCAACATTATTTTAAGATCTTGATTATAAAAATAATAAAAAATCATTTCCGGTTGCAAGATTTTCCGTTTTATTCAATTAAAAAGAAAATTTTAAAATAATAACTTAATCTATAAATAAGTCTTTAAAAAAGTTTTTCATAAAAATTCGGAAATTATTTGTCAATTTAGGATTCAATTTATTTCTTATTTACTAACAGTTTTTGCTGGCAGAGTGATTACAAGACAAGAGGATGACCACAAGAAGAAAGCAGGAGGCAGATGGTATTGAAGTTAAAAGCACAAGATAGAAATGTTTGAACTTTAATTAATAAGGAATATCAAGCAACTTCTCGGGTTCTGGTGACTGGGGGGAGTGGAGGGAGGAGAAGAAGAAACATTTATTTGAATAAAGAAAGTAGATATAGCAAAGAGTTTTATTTACTGTAGTGATTGGTTTCGCAGAGCTGGAAAGCATCAGAGATTATTTTCCGTAATAGCCTACTTCTTTTTGTTGGTCATCGCCCGGTTTAAGGCGTTCGCCCATCATCAGGATGCTTTTTGTCAAACAGTGTGATTACATAGATTTGCAAAGAGCAGACTTAATCAACTAAATTTGCACTGTGCAAATCTATGTTATCACACTGTTTGCCACCAAAAAGCATCCTGATGATGGCCGAACACCCGAAACCGGTTGATGACCACAAAAAAGAAGCAGGTGTATCACGGAAAATATCTCTCAAGTTTTATTTACTGTGATTAAGAAGAAATCTGCCGCCCCTTTGCGTTCTGCTGAAAAATTTGCCGCCCCGGTTTTTTCCTTTTTGAAAAAAAAAAAAGAAGCGCGTTAGCGGTATGACAGAATTGATCGAGACACCAAATGAATTAAATTTCAAGTTAAATAAAATTGCCATTTTTTTCTTTTATAATCATCGAATTAACTGCAGCAAGAGAAAGTCGTTTGAGAGAAACACACCATATATTTTTGTATAATCTTTTTTGTTTACTTATTGTACTGTATTTTTTTAATATAGCATGTATAATAGAGCAAAGGTGAAAAGTTCTCGGCCTAGCCCATAGATGGCACTGCTACAAATGAAATTACTGTTTTGTTATGTTGGCGCACACTTGTTGCAAAAGTAAATACTAAATGTGAATTTGATCACAATAATAGTTAATTTTATATGGCTGTTTAAAGTGTGTTTTGACAAAATGAATAAAGTTGAATATCGTTCTGTCATAAAATTCTTCATTTTGAATGGTTTATCGCCATCATAAATTTATCCAAAATTTGGTGAAAGTGTATAAAGAGTCTTCGTTATCAACAGTAAAAAAAAAAAAAAAAAATGAGCAGCTGAGTTCGTACGTCGTGTTCGTACATCGATTGAAAAGATGATCCACGTGAAGGACGCCCAAAAATTGCAATTGATGAGGTGATAGCAACGGTAAATGGATATTTTTGAAGATCTTCCAGAATCGCACTTCAGGGACGGAATCCAGTTTATTGGAGAAACGTTTGGACAAAGTGTATTGAACTAAAGGGAGACTACATTGAGAAATAAATGTATTTTTATTACTAATTCGGGTACTTTTAATTTTGCCCACGTATTCGAACTAATACTTTTACTTGGACAATAAAAATAAAATACATAGTAAGTTTAAATTAAAGAAGTGATCAAACAATAATATAAAATATTTGAAATAATTGAAACATAAATAAATTTTATTTTTAACGAAAGTTTTTAAAGAATGCAAAGGTTGCATTGTTTATACAATATACTTGTTATTTTATAACAAAGAAAATGTTAAAACAAATATATATATCTCCGCTGGTATTGTTTAAACGGAAACTGGGTTTTGCGCGGTGGTTTGACCACAAGTTGGATCTACACTAGGTATATATAAATCTTTCATGTAGAAACTACCTGCAAAGAAATGATAATTGTAACTTAATCCTTCCGGCATTAAGATTTAATTTTAAAGTACCATAGAGCGTATATGTATGTATGTAGGTAGCTGTTTTCGCCTATTTTTTTATTTTTATTTTTACTAACATGGAAAATGACGCAAATAATAAATAAATCTAGAATTTGGAGTAAAAAGTTTTTGGTTTGGGCCACTGTTATCTTTTTCTTCTGCTTCAGTGGATCATTTTTTTAATTTTTTTTTCCCCCTACATCATGGCGGAATGTCATATTCTGCCCCATCTTAGTTTATGTGTAACCATCATGATTTACGGATAGTACCACTGAATTTTCTCGGAAACTGTTACTAGGATTTATTTTTTAACTGTAAATAATGTTATCTGCTCAGTGATAATAAGGCACTTTTATTGTAACATTTTTCTGCAAAAAATGATTCTAGGTTGTTTTCTGAGAATTCAAGCCAATGGAGCCCGAATTGAGAATTTTTTGATGATGAAACTTTAATGGGTGCAATAGGATCCTAAGAGAGGGGGATCCATTGCAGAGAGAGAGAGAGAGAGACAAAAATGACAGGACCATTCTCTCGGACTAGAATGGGAGACTGTTTAAATACAGCGACGGGAGATATAGAGATATATATAGCAGAGTTCACTCGGCAGTTACAACGTGTCATCTACCTTATTCTTTACCAGTCTACCATACTCGGCCATTTTAGTGTAATAAAGTCCAGGTAGTCAGTGTCACTTTCTACATTATACGTGTTCAGTCATATTTAGTTTATTAATCTAAACCAAACCATTATTCTCTCCTTCATCATATTGAAATGTATTTGGTGTGCTGTTGTTGTAGTGTAGTGGTAGCTTGTGGCTTGAGCGGTTTAGTAAAAGGGCTTGTAAGTATATATGTTTAAGAGAGAAGTATCAGAAATAAATAGTCACCACTGCTAACAATAAATATATTCTAATAAAATAATAGCTACAAGTTATTTGCAAAGTTATTAACTGATTAATAAATTGTGGAACTGCACTGACTCTAAGATAGCGATTCCTGAAGTGTTCTGCTTTGGTGCCTTCAACAAATTGTCTTAAAGGAAGTCTTCTAATTGTTCGTTCAAATCCTTCCCTGTGAGAAGAAGGGGTAGACAATGCTATCAAGGTTCATGAACTATTCCAGTATCTGTACTCTTCTACCTGGGTTACCCTTTTTGCGAACGAGCTTGCATTTTTCCCATAATTTTGATTATTTTCTTTAAATAAAATAGATATAATTTCTTGCATCCATCACAATACCGATTATAATAGGCAAAAGTTTACGACGAAGATTTTTACAGATTACACGAGACTGGTAGACCAGTTAACTATTTTTCAACCAAGTTTCCTTTTTCGCAATAGTCATAATAAAACTTCCTCTTCTCTGACCAGGTTTTATAATCAATATTTCCGAATCGTTAAAGATTCATAGGATTTGAAGAGCGAGGAATCAGACATTAAATGAATTAAACTTTAGTTACTCCCCACCCTGGCCAGACTAGGGAGGGAGACTTCTATTCATATATATATATAGCTACAGACGACCAGTTCAGGAGAGTTTTACAACAGTTTTTAACATCAGTCAGAAGACATCATTCTACTTTCTAATTTCACAGCCAATCTAGCCTCACTTTATTAGTTTCTCGTTACCTGACTTCTATTAACAGTGTAAAGTCCTTGCATTTTGTGTTTCTACTTTATTATCAGTGTTCAGGCATATCTACTGGTTTATTTCTTCTTCATCATTCCTAAATTAACACTCTCTCTCTAGTTCTCTCTCCTACTCACGTCCATTAAAATATTATCGAAATTTGCCAATCCTATTCACGTAGAACTTTTTCCCTTCAGCCGCCTAGGGAGAGTTACGTGAGGGATGTTCAATAATCGATTATTAGACTAGATTCCTTGGATGGATAAAATAGGGATAAACGGGACTTCACTAAATCGTATAATAATATCTAAAGTTTTTTGGTTAAGAGGGACTGATCTCGCTGATGATTTAGAACTTGTGGTTGTATCCCATTATTTAGTACATAGTACTAGAATGGTTTAATAAGTATTATTGTAGTAGTCTTCTTATTTTAAAGAAACTTTAGTGCAGAGGCCGAAAACTTTTCTTTTTTTGGCTCCGGGTCAAATGTTTAGTGTGGAGCAAAACCAGCAAAAAGAAAAACATTTGTATAAAAAAAAAAAACAATCCAAACAACAATTTAATTTTACTTACAAACAAAATCTCACAAAGTAAAAAAAAATTTTGTAATCTTTTCGATTTCATACATTTTTGTCTGATTCTTTGAATGATCAAGTGTAAATTAATCTATTGTTGCTTTAAATATAATATAACTAAAATATAGTTAACATAGAAAAGAAAATTCCATCAGGATTGACTTCCTTGTTAGCGTTTTCCTTTGCAAAAAAAATATCAGAATTTGCTCCTTAAAGTAAAACTTTTATTCGAGCAACTTACCGAATTCTAATAACTTAATTGATTGAAAACAATTATTGCTTTTGTATTTGCATTTATTTTGTTATAAAATATAAATAAAAGTCCTAAATAATGAATTTCTATTCCGTCATTGTAACAGGCTGATGACGCAATTAATATAGTGCAATCAATTTTACTGGACAACTTAATGTAAATAAACAAGAGTGATAACTGAATGGTTACACATTCAAAGGTCACTCAACCAGGTTGTTACCTAAATTCAAAGCATTCTAAACTAATTACAGAAGATTCATTGCACTTACTCAAGATTTTAGGCATACAATCAAAAGACTTTAGCCATGTCCTATAACCACTAGTATTATTTTAATCATTTAACTAAAAAATTCAGTTTTAAAAACTTTAATCTTTAGGAATGAACGTTAGGTTGAATCGCTTGAAATTATTAAAGCGGGTCATATCTTGCCGATCACTGTTCTGGCGTGTCTATCAAGTAGATCTTAAAAAAGCTTTTATACTGGCGGTTGTTGTGGTTGGTTCCGTAGAGCTGGGAAGCATCAGAGACATTTTTCGTGATAGCCTCCTTCTTTTTGTGGTCATCGACCGGTTTGGGGAGTTTACCCATCATAATGATGTTTTCACAAAGTGTATCAACAGAATTTGCTCTGTATAAGTCTATGTTATTACACTGTTTGACAAAAACATCCTGATGATAGGCGAACGCCCGAAACCGGTCGATGACTCTGAAAACCGAAACCGAAAATGTCTCTGTGATATTATACTTGAGGTGGGGGTTCATCTTTTTTCGTCTGGCACGAGGATTGTAGGTATGTCTTTTAACAAGAAACAGATCAGAAAACTCTGTGAGATGCTTGAGAATCAGGGAAATTACCAACGACGAACATTTATTTTCATTAATGTCTATTCTCAAATTATTAGCGCCATATTTGCAAGAAATCTTAAATAGAAGAAAAAGCATACATTAAGGACAATAATAGTATATAATTAACACATTATAACTGATATCAATAAAGTGGATCACGCAAAGCATTCAACAGTTAATACAACATGACATGAAACACACAAGCAACAGGCTCTGTCTGACTGCAATAGTTAGAACATTAGTAAATTCTGCCAACAGTTTGACAATTTTTTGTTCAATTGATGGCTGGATCTGCAGGTCAGTACATGCACTTTACTAAAAAAAAATTAAATTTTGTGCCAAACAAAGCACAAAATAAAAAATCAATTTTTATTTCAAAGTTTGTCATCAAAGTATAATAATCTATATATATAAAAAATTCAGTATCCGTATGTTTGTGGGCACAAAATTCGAAAAGTAGTCGATGGATTGACTTGAAATTTTTACACAACGTTGCATTTCTATATAAGAGTGTTTATATATACTTTTTACTCCAAAATTCCCACGGAAACGAGAAATTCCGAGCGTTTCGCGAAGTTGGCAGAAATAGACAGACTCAGATGCGTTGCGATGGTGGCGCGCTCTCTGAACATCTTTCTCAACTACTTATAAGTACATCTATTCCGAAGTTCCCACGGAAACGGGAAATTCCGAGCTAAAATCCGTTCAAACGGCTGCTTCTTCAGTTATTGCTGCTACGTTGACGGAAGGAGATAGAACAGTGCATTCAGCTCTTAAACTGTCACTAAACATGCACTTCACAGAAAATCCAACATGTAACATTTCTAAAACATCAGGAATGGGAAAGGTTCTTCGGGCGTGCAAAATCATTGTATGGGATGAGTGTAGAATGGCTTATAAGAAGTCATTGGAAGCATTAGACCATAGATTGAAAGACTTGCGAAATAATCAGGCTCCATTTGGTGGAGCATTGGTATTACTATCCGGTGACTTCAGGTAAACGCTTCCAGTGATATCTCGTTCAACACCAGCTGATGAATTGCATGCCTGCTTGAAATATTCAACTCTTTGGAGTTTTCTACTGGAGCACAGTAAAAAAAAAAATTCATTTAACAACGAATATGAGTGTTCAACTTCAAAACGATCCCACAGCTGCCATATTTTGAAGACAATTACTCGAACTCGGTAACGGCACTGCTCCTACAAATCCAGAAACGGGAAAAATCACCTTCCCATCTAATTTCTGCAACATTGTACATTCAAAAGAAGAATTAGTAGACAAGGTATTCCAAAGCATCGAAACAAATTATCAAAATCACGCATGGTTAAGCGGAAGAGCCATTCTAGCGGCTAAAAATGTCGACGTACTCGATATGAACAACATCTTTCTAAACAGAATCGCAGGTGAAACAGTGACATACAAATCCATTGACTCCGTGATGGACCAAAGTGAAGTAGTGAATTTTCCAACGGAATTTCTTAATTCACTCGATGTTCCCGGATTACCGCCATCACATTCTAAATTTGAAAATTGGAGTGCCAATTATATTACTCCGAAACATCAATCAGCCAAAGTTATGCAATGGTACACGATTATTAGTTAAAAAATTGATGAATAATCTAATTGAAGCAACAATTCTCATTGGACCTCATAAAGGTGAAGACGTACTACTTCCACGAATACCACTCATTTCGACAGATATGGCGTTCGAGTTCAAACGACTTCAATTTCCAATACGTCCTTGCGTTCGCTATGACTATCAATAAAGCGCAAGGACAAACTTTGCAAGTGTGCGGTTTGAATTTAGAAAACGAATGCTTCTCTCATGGCAATTATATGTCGCATGCTCCAGAGTCGGTAAACCATCTGATCTTTATGTTTATGCAGAAAACGGACAAACAAAAAATGTAGTCCATTCACTAGCTTTACAATAAAAAAAGACTTTCAGTTAAAAACATTTTTTCTTTCTTTACCTTTCAGTTCACAGCAACGCAAAGTAGGATATTAAATTGAATGATGTGTTTTCTTGCTGAATCTATGTTAACTGTAATACTTCTGTTTACTTTCTTAAAAATCAGACTGAGCCACAGCGAAGCGTGGCCGGGTTAGCTAGTAATAATAATAAAAAAGCCATTAATAAATTAGAAAATTAAATTTAAATTGAATTTATTTTTTACGAGGAAGTAATAATTTAACTCAATCCTTTCTTCAATAATAAAACCAAAACAGAAAGATTCTATTACATTCTTTTTATTCTGTAATAAAAATTTGACCTAATAAGGAAAAAAAGGATAACATTCGATAATAAATTTTAGGAAGGGACATCAAATAAGTGATCCCTCAAAACAACCAATAACCTAGTGTGTAACAAATAAGAATGGAGGAATCAATCTATATAACCTAGTTGTCGAGTTTGATTATTTTAAATATATTTTTGACTTTATTTTTTTCTTTTATATTTTTATTTATTTACTCGTGACAATAAACGTATAGCAGGGAGTTAAAATGGCAAAACTCTAGTAAATTATGAAATTTTAGAGTTACGTTCAGGGAGTTCAGTCCACGATTCCATTAGTCTGTAAAAACAAATTTACTTTTGAAGTAATTCAGTAATAAATTCAACTATAAATCCAGAATGAAATAAATAAGCAAAAAAAAAATAAATAAATAAATTGATACGCTATACAAATACTCATAATTTTCTTAATCTCAAACTGTTAACATAAAACACAATAAATAGAATTTTATTTCTGGTATTTTATCCGTTGTAGCTTGCATATTTATAGTTTTACCTGACCGGTTTCGGATTTTCATCTATCGTCAGAACAAATTCATAACCATAATATAAGTATATAACATATAATTATATAACTATATAACATAACCATATAAAAAGGGCATAACCATAAACCCTCCCCGCCTACATATATACAACCAATAAGTGTGAGTGTAACAGAAACATTAAATTGAAGTGAACTCTCTTATTCACGTACTTGGTGAATTTGTTGTGACAATGGATGAAAATCCGAAACCGGTCAGGAAAGCTATATAAATATGCATGCTACAACGGATAAAAAAAAAAACAGATGTTATTCAGCATTATTAGGGACCCATCCACATATTCAAGAATTTTAATTTGTTTAGATCATAAAATTCTGTTTATTAGAAGAATCACAATCGTTTTTTTCATAATTTATCTTCATTTCCCAGTGTGTGGAGTAGTCATCTCGTTTTTCCACATTATCAATTCCAGGTCCTTTTTACTTTCTCTTACTCCTAAGTAAGAGGAAGTATTGTAATCGTGTCAAATTTTCGATATCGAGTTTTCACCGGAAATATCCGTTTTGAGGTCCCCTGAGTCCAAAAAAGTGGTTTTTAGCAAATGGTCTGTGTGTGTGTCTGTATGTGTGTGTGTATGTATGTATGTATGTATGTGAACAGCGTAGCTCATAAATGAAAAATCGCAGAAAGTTCAAACTTGATATTCCGTTTCGGTATCACTATGTGATCTGACAGTACGTTAACTGTCAAAATTCCTCAACCGGAAGTGCCACTTTACTGTGTTTTTTTCACTTTTTTGAAATTTTCTCAAAAATGGCTCCGACGATTTTCTTTAAACTTTGTATATCAACTTCACATGGAAAGATCTACAATTCTTATTTGAAACATTTCTCTGGGAAAATGCATATAAGGGCACTTTTGGGGGAGGGGTGGAGGTAGGTTGTCCTCTAAAGTGCAATTTCAGTTTATTAGACAATTCTGTCATCTAAATAATGTTAATTAGAATTAAATATGTTGTTGAAATTCCGAGTTTGAAAAAAATTGGATAACCGGAAGTGCGTTTACTTTACCACTTTATTAAATGATTTATTCTCTTTTTCGCAATTTTCTCAAAAATGGCTTCGACGATTTTTTTGAAACTTCATATATAAATTAAACATGCAAAGATCTACATCTTTTATTTAAAACATTTCTTTGGGAAATTCTTTTAAGGGCACTTTTAGGGGAGGGGTGGGGTTATGTTTTTCTCTAAAGTGCTATCATAGTTGATTATACAATTCTATCATCCAAACATAATTAATTAGAAATAAATATATGGCTGAAATTCCAGTTTCAAGAAAATCAGTAAACCGGAAGTGCGCTTTTACTGAACAATTTCGGAACGAATTTTTATTCAAATTGGTACACAAACTATGAAATTTGTCATTACATTTTTGAGGACTGGAGTAAGAGAAAGTTGGGAGTGTTTCACACCAGATTTATTGTTTTTTTGGACTTATGGACAAAAAAATAAAAAAAAACCGACACACTATAGTTTTGCTTTAAATTTTCAATTTCAAAACTATACAATTTTAATGTACTGTAGAATCCCCATGCCTTATCGATTCAAATGGTAAAGTTTATTTACTTCACATTGTAGGAGAGGAATAGTTTTGGTGTATGGGGAGTCACGTAGTGTGATAAGTCCTCTTCTCGTGACCAAATCATCTCGCGGGGAGACCTTCTGGACCTTAGAAACACTTTTTTTTTTATCACATGCTAAATTACATAATTTAACTTTTAATATCATAGATTAATTTAAAATTAAACAAACGTAACACAAAAATTTTAAAAAATTTGTTTGAAAGCGGAACAAAAGCAAAATATAGAGAATATCTGATGCATAGCCCTCGCACTGTTTAAAATTTTTTTTAATTGTTCGAAAATCATTTGACAAAAATCTGGTATGAAACACTCAGACGATATGCTCTTACTTGCGTTACACAAAATTAATAATTTGAAAATGTAATTTAAATTATAATTTGTTACTATATTATTTAGTGTTTTTTGTATGGAGAAAACTGAACTAACCATTCAGTAGAAACATACGTACAGGTTAAACCGATTTTTAAAGCAAACCGAAATTTTGGCAACCTCATTTAATTCTATTTATATTTAATGCCACAATTATAGGTATAATAAATTCAAATAGAGCGTAGAGGACAAATATAATCCCACCTATCGTCCCTCCAAAAGCTCCCCTAAATGATTTATCCACAGAAATGTTTCAAATTAAAAGAAAATCGTTGGAACCCCGTTTTAGAGAAAACAGCATAATAGTAAAAAGTACTTGGCAGTGAAAAACACTTTTGGTCTCAATTTTTCTTTAAACAACAAAAAAAAACCGAAAATTTCAAACAATTTCATTCAAATTTTATTATAAAATTATAATTCCAAATTATATTATTTCGATGATAGAATTGTATAATAAACCTGAATCGTACTTTCAGAGAAAAACTACTTCCTCCAAAATTGTGCGTTTAAATGAATGTTTCCCAGAGAAATGTTTTTAAAAAAAAATAAAAGTTGTTAGCTCTTTGTATGTTAGTTTGATATAATTATAAAAAAAAAAAAAAAAAAAATCTGTGGTCTGGTGTGAAACACTCACACAACTTTCTCTTACTCCAGTTTTAAAAATTATAATTTTGTGTACCAAATTTAATGAAATTCGCTGAAAACTGAAAAAAAAACTGTTCAGCAAAGATGCATTTCAGCTTTACTAATTTTCTTAAAACTTGGAATTTTGCCCATCTATTTATTTCTAATTAATTTTGTTTAGATGATAGAATTGTATAATCAACTATGATAGCACTTTAACGAAAAACATAACCCTGACCCCTTCTCTAAAATTGCCCTTAAATGAATGTTCCTAGAGAAATGTTTTAAATAAAAGTTGTAGATCTTTGTATGTGTAGTTTATATAAGAAATTTCAAGAAAATCGTGGGAGCCATTTTTTAGAAAATCGCGAAAAAAAGTGAAAAAAACCATTTAGTAAAGTGGTAAAGTAAACGCATTTCCGGTTATGCGATTTATTTTAAACTTGAAATTTTAACAATATATTTAATTCTAATTAACATTATTAAGAAGGCAGAATTGTCCAATAAACTGAAATAGCACTTTAGATGAAAACGTAACCCCCTCCACTCCTCCAAAAGTGCCCTCTTAAATGAATTTTCCCAGAGAAATGTTTCAAATAAAAGTTGTAGCTCTTTATATGTGTAGTTTGAACGTACCAAGTTTTAAGAAAATGGTAAAAAAGTAAAAAAAAAAACAAAAAAAAAACTAGTAAAGTGGTACTTCTGGTTGTGGAATTTTGACAGATGACGTACTGTCAGATCCCATGGTGATACCTAAATGGAATCTAAGTTTAACTTTTTAGATTTTTCGTTTTTTGAGCTATGCTGTTTCACATACCACACACACACCACCCACAAACCACACCACACCCACACACACAGACCAGTTGGCTAAAAACCACTTTTTGAACTCGGGACCTCAAACGGATATTTTCGGTGAAAACTCGATATCGAAAATTAGACACGATCACAAATACTTCCTCTTACTAGGAGTAAGAGAAACTAATATAACGTAATAAAATGTAATATATAATATAATATATATAATGTTTAAAGAAAATCGTTGGTGCCATTTACGAGGAAATTGTCAAAAACCGAATAAAAACCGTTTAACAAAGTGGCACTCACTTCTGGTTGAACGATTTTTATGAGAAGTATATTTTCAGATCTCCTAGTGGGGCACTTTAACGAAATATTGTTAGAACAATCCGCGATTTTTCGTATTTGAGATATGTGTGCCCCACACATCCACATACACAAAATACAAAATACTGAAATGCAGGTGGTTTTTTATATTGTCAATGAGAACGTTAAAAAAAAAAGTTTTAAGTTTCATAAGAAATTTGTGCATATTTTCTTGCAAGTGTATAACCTCGGTAGAGGTCATTAAAAATATTTTAAACTTTCTGATCTGAACACGAAAAGTTAGGGGAATCGCTGCAATAGCCAATTATTTAGACTATTATGTTACTCCCGCCACTATAACTGGTATCCAATAAAGATGTATTGAGTAATAGGTCAAAAATGATACACGTTTACAACATACAATCATGTCTATGTTGTTGAAATATACTCCTCTAAATAGCTGTTTTTTGTTTTTTTTTTTGTTTTTTTTTTGCTTAATTAAGATGTTCAAATAACATTTTATCCACTACCTTAACTGGGCAGCTTCTATTACACACAAATATGTTATTTCCTTATGCCGGCACGCTAAATTATAACTACTAGCGAAGCTTGAATAAAAGAAAGTTCTTTTTAAAATAACATGTACTTATGTGAAAGAGTAAATTGTGGCCGCATATAATTCAGAAGTTCACGCTATCTGTAGTGAATATCTATCGATAACAGGCGGGCTAGGAATGGAAATCTCCAAAAAAAAAAATAAGTGAAAGTTTTAACTGAAAGAAATGTTGAAAGAAGAATGACTGAGTATGGAGACTAAACGGAAGCGTAGAATATCAGCGAAAAACAGGGTGTAGGAAGTACAAAGCAACATCCTAGACCTAGGACAACTGATGGAAGATAGAAAGAATGTCCAGTATTAAGAGTTTAGAACCAAAAATAAGAAGTCTAGAGCATATTGGGAAGAGAGAAGGTCACTGTTCATAATAGAAAAAAAAATCTGGTGTGAAACACTCACACAACTTTCTCTTACTCCAGTTCTCAAAATGATAATTGATAAATTTTATAGTTTGTGTAACAAATTTAATGAAATTCGTCGAAAACTGAAAAAAACTGTTCAGTAAAAGCGCATTTTCCGGTTTACTAATTTTCTTGAAACTCAGAAAATGTTGGCAACCATTTATTTCTAACTAATTATGTTTGGATGATAGAATTGTATAATCAACTAGGATAGCACTTTGATGAAAATCTAACCCCACCCCTCCCCTAAAAGTGCCCTTAAAAAAACTTTCCCAGAGAAATGTTTTTAGATAAAAGTTGTAGATCTTTGCATGTTTAGTTTTATACGAAGTTTCAAAAAATCGTTCGGAGCCATTTTTGAGAAAATTGCGAAAATGAATAAATCATTTAGTAAAGTGGTAAGTAAACGCACTTCCGGTTATCCGATTTTTTTTTCAAACTCGGAATTTCAACAACATATTTAATTCTAATTAACATTATTTAGATGACAGAATTGTCTAATAAACTGAAATAGCACTTTAGATGGAAACCTAACCCCACCCTTCCCCCAAAAGTGCCCTTCAATGTATTTTCCCGGAGAAATGTTTCAAATAAAAGTTGTAGTTCTTTGTATATGTGGTTGATGTTTGAAGTTTAAAGAAAATCGTCGGAGCCATTTTTGAGAAAATCGCAAAAAAAGTAAAAAATCCAAAACTAGTAAAGTGGTACTTCCGGTTGTGGAATTTTGACAGATAACGTAGTGTCAGATCCCATAGTGATACCTAAACGGAATATCAAGTTTCAACTTTCTACGGTTTTTCGTTTTTGAGCTATGCTGTTCACATACATATATACAACATACATACATACATATATACACACACACACACACACACACACACACACACAGACCATTTGCTAAAAACCACTTTTTTGGACTCAGGGGACCTCAAAACGGATATTTCCGGTGAAAACTCGATATCGAAAATTTGACACGATTACAATACTTCCTCTTACTAGGAGTAAGAGAAAGTAATAAAACAGCCTATTGTGGGAATCGAACCTAAAATTTAATGGTATTATGTTAGCACTTAACACACTCAGCCAGCAGCGCGACAATTAAATGGAATAAAGTATATTCCAATCATTATTATAATAAATAGTAGGTAAGAAATTTATATCCTGAACTTTGTTGAAACGAATTTCAAATTTAAATTCGTAAAAATTTTGTCAATTAAAATTTCGAATACGAAATGGAGTAAAAGAAAGTTGTGTGAGTGTTTCACACCATATTTTTATCTTATTAATAAATTTTATTTCTAATAGCTAATTTTCATTAATTTTTTTTTTTTTTCGGCACTTAACTGCTATGGTAAATTAATGCCTTAAGCGTTATGGTAACTATTTCACTGACAATTATTGGCACTTACTAATACTGACAAAAGTTGTATATTACATGATTTAATTAAAAAAAAATGTAACTGAATTTGAAATAAAAAAAAATTTGGTGTGAAACACTCACACAACTTTCTCTTACTCCAGTTCTCAAAATGATAATTGACAAATTTTATAGTTTGTGTACCAAATTTAATGAAATTCGTCGAAAACTGAAAAAACTGTTCAGTAAAAGCGCACTTCCGGTTTACTAATTTTCTTGAAACTTGGAATTTCAGCCATCCATTTATTTCTAACTAATTATGTTTGGATGATAGAATTGTATAATCAACTAGGATAGCACTTTAGATGAAAATCTAACCCTACCCCTCCCCTAAAAGTGCCCTTAAAAGAATTTTCCCAGAGAAATGTTTTAGATAAAAGTTGTAGATCTTTGCATGTTTAGTTTATATACGAAGTTTCATAAAAATCGTCGGAGCCATTTTTGAGAAAATTTTGAAAAAGTGAATAAATCATTTAGTAAAGTGGTAAAGTAAACGCACTTCCGGTTATCCGATTTTTTTCAAACTCGGAATTTCAACAACATATTTAATTCTAATTAACATTATTTAGATGACAGAATTGTGAAATAAACTGAAATAGCACTTTAGATGAAAACCTAACCCCACCCCTCCCCCAAAAGTGACCTTCAGAGCATTTTCCCGGAGAAATGTTTCAAATAAAAGTTGTAGCTCTTTGTATGTGTGGTTGATGTTTCGAGTTTAAAGAAAATCGTCGGAGCCATTTTTGAGAAATCGCAAAAAAGTAAAAAATCTAACTAGTAAAGTGGTACTTCCGGTTGAGGAATTTTGACAGATAACGTAGTGTCAGATCCCACGGTGATGCCTAAATGGAATATCAAGTTTTAACTTTCTACGGTTTTTCGTTTTTGAGCTATGCTGTTCACATACATACATACACACACACGGACACACGGACACACACACATACATACACACACACACACACACACACACACAGAGACCATTTGCTAAAAACCACTTTTTTGGACTCAGGGGACCTCAAAACGGATATTTCCGGTGAAAACTCGATATCGAAAATTTGACACGATTACAATACTTCCTCTTACTAGGAGTAAGAGAAAGTAATACTTTAGCTGCATTCCATATGTTATGTTCCCCTCCTGTTAGCAGATACAACATGAATGGACATATAAATCTTGCATGGTATTTTTTCGTCTAAATACAAATTAAAACTAAAATTTATAATGAAGGAAAGAAAAAAAAAAATAAACATGGAAATAGTAACATAAATATTTCGTGCTTTAAATATAATTACGCAAAAACTATAAAATAGGCGAAAAATGGAATATATAACATGAACTTCTGGCAGTGTTCCCTTCGACTTCACCTCAACTTTACTAGGAAATGAAGCAAAATGTGTATGTTTATAAGAGATTTAAACCGCCTGCATTGAATTTAATTAAAAAAAAGAATTTATTATTCTATTTATTATGAGAAAGTCCAGAAATTACACAAGCACGCACACATAAAGAATTCATAATTGGATTTTTTTTTTTTTTTTTTTTTTTTAATATTCATATATTTATACAAATTCATTCATGAAACCAAAATTCGTACTAATCTTACTAAATAATTTTCTTTACTACTCATTTCTAACGAACACTACTGAACTACCGGATTATTTTTATTCTTTGTTTCTCTCAAAAATGGTATCCTAAATTTCTTTAAAATCTGCATACACCCTACCTTCATACAGATAGGTTTTTACACCTTACATACAAGTAGATCAATAATTTTTATTTAAAACTATTTTTCTGGAAAATTAATTAATTAAATTAATTTAGTTATGCCGCCTCATAAAGTCACATTATTACAGTTATATTATTCGGTTTACCATATTTATAATTTTTTTTGTTTTTTTAATAATCATTATTGAATATTCACAACTATTCTGGAAGGAACAACAAGTAAGAAAAATGCAAATAGCGGTATAGCCGTGAATGATGGTCACCCAGTGTATCCATCGCTAGTCAACCAATTATGGATTAGAAGCAAGTATCCTACAGAATAAATTGCTGCTAAAAAAAAGATTTGATAGGAGTTTTTGATGTAAACTATTATCATCAAGATTTCGACATTTTCAGAAACGAAAACAATTTTGTAGTGATTGTGGATTATTTGATTGATTACTGATATAAAAAATGTGCGTTTCCAATATGACGGAGGATCTTCTACTGTAGAGAGTCGGTATTTTTGTTAATGTTAGATCGTTTAGCAGTTTCATAAAGTTCAAAAGTCTGTAAATACGTATGGGTGCCAAAAGAGGAAGGTACAGTCGGTCTTTTAGTGTTCATTTCGAGTAGTATCTTTAGGAGTTTGAATCTTTTAGTTAGTTCAATAAGTGGGGGGGGGTTCCAAGTAAGTTGCTTATCTAGGCTTGTCTAGGTGCCGTCCAATATATAGCACAAGGTCTGCTGGGGGAATAGGGGAATTATATAAGTAGAGTGAGGCAACAGTTTTAGTTTTAGTATAAAGATTACTTGGATTTGTGTGAATTGAAGATGGGTTCCAAAGAATTTAGATGGGGTTGTAAAGAGCGTACTGCTAGGAAGGGCTCAGTAGTGTGAAAACAGTCACAGTGTCGTCAGTAGTGGTACTGGAATGTGAAGATAAATCAGATGAATGAAGAGTATACAGCAGGGGAGCTAACACACTTCCTTGTGGTACTACAGCAAGAATGGGGTAAATACAAAATTGAGAATTCCCTTGAACTACTTGGAAGAATCACTCGATGAAATAGGAGTTGAGAATGAGTTAGTATAGTATGCGCTTGGTTTTTTGACAGCTATACTTCATGCCAATACCCTGTCGGAAGCTTGAGAGACAAACTAAAAATTCTCCGGCATAGAACTGTTTTCATCAAGCGTAGTGGCGGTGGTGGTCTATACTTTGGGCTTCCTGTATGTATTGTGGATTGGCAGTTGCAGAAATGAATCGGTAACATTTATAATAAAATTTAGAATTAGAGGTTTCTAAAATATCAAGTGAAATGAAAATTGATTTGCCGGAAATGCCAGTTTATTGAGCTTGTAGCGAATTTTTGTTTTTAAGGTGTGTTGCACACACACACACACCTCGAGCTGAAGAAAAAAGTTCAATACGATAAACCACTTACTAATTCTTTACTAATTCAAATAGACTTCAACTGTGAAAAACTTCGCAAATAATTCTGAATGAAATCCAAATAAATATTATTATTATTATTATTATTATTCAAAGGAGGGAAGGGCTAAACCCTGCGCTATCCAAAGCCTCCATAGACCCATATATCTGCCCCGAGAGAATAACAAGTACCGGGTCTGGAAAAAAATCCGGGCCCGGGTTTCACCCACCTAAATTTACCACACTCCGAACAAATCGGACATAACCTTAAAAAGACATAGCCTATACTCATCCACAGTATCGGCCAAAGGTCCTGAACCTAATTTCCTTACAGTCCAAACAATTCGTAATCAGATGTATGGGTATTTCCTCCTACTTCTCCTCACACACCTAAACAAATGGAGTCCGGCATGAGTCCTCTTAAACCGCAATGCTCAATGAGAAAACCAACCAGATGCATGAGGGAAGTCCGTGAAAAACACAGCACCCCCTAGCTAAAAGCCCGGACCCCCAATGAACATCTTAGACTGCCGAAAACCCATTGTGCTCATCCATAGGGATGAGGGCTGTGACGCTGCCTGAAGCTTGACAGACATTTATGCCAAAAGGCACACCAACAACAGGCTCGAGGACCAATGATAGGGAAAGAGGCGCCTACCCAAATAAATAAAAAAAACGTCGAAATTTATGTAAGAAATGCGTAGGATTTGGAAATATTTTAATAAAACTTATGTAATTTAAGAACTTATAAACGATAAAATAAAATAATTCCTTTGTAATTATTTCAAGCACGTTCATTTAAATTCAACAGATGGATGAGGAAAAGTAAATTACGTCACAGATTTAGGTAATAAAAGCAAGAATATTAAAACGAGTATGAATGAAAACAAGTTAAACTGTTATAACACAATTGTACATCTAACAACCAGTTTAACAGACGCTAAATTGCCACCTATATCCTTGAATGGAAGACATTAAATCTAACTAATTTTAGAATTTAAATTCATTTGGATTCATCAACTCTATGAGGACTGATTATAAATGCTACATTGTTGGAAAATGTCCTTTTGTTCTAATTGGACAAACCATCTGGTCCCATAATGGCCTAATGGATTTAATCTCTGAGGTTGTGCAAGGGTCGGTAACCTTTAAGGGTGTTAAGAGCAACTGAATTCTTGTATTCGAAATTAAGACCTTTTCAAGGCTTTTTTCCGGACGATAATAAGCTCGACTCATTTATTATAAGAGCATAAATTATTTGAAGAAATATAGTAATAATAAAAAAAATTACCCTGCCGAGTCCCTATTATTATCAGATGAATTATTAGTATCTATCCAATAATATTTACATACAGTTCACTGGAAATTATTGTTAATGTGTCCAATTTCCTACGATTCCTACTAGTCTTGCTTTCCGTTAATTTCCGTTAAAGGTGCTGTCAATTTCCTTTGGATTTATGAAATGTGACATAGTCGTGAATATCTCGTCTACATGTTCAAGAAGGGCATACATACTGAAACAAGCTGATTTTGGTGTAAAATGCAAATACTTAAAATACTAAATTTTAATTGAAAACCGTTAACAAAATGCCACTATTTTCTTTTTTATTTTTATAATTTTATTATTAAATATTTACAACTATTCTATAAGGGCAAGTGCGCATTAGGCGGCTTGGCCGCCGCGACCAATGGATGGTAGTGGCTGGTATGGCGGCCAAAATAAATAGTCAGTTCTTTCTTTTTTTGTAAAATTTGTTCAACCAGCTCTAGATTATAGAAATGAAGCCAATCAATAATAATTATAATTACAATAAAACTAAATAGTAATTTTCTTTATTATATGTAATTTTGCTTTTCTTTTTATATATACATTAATAACCAAACTCTGGCAGACGGCTTCATGCCATGTTATATGTAATACTAATTTACTTTTTTTTGTAAGTAACATTTTCTTTTAAATAAAATGTATTATTATTATTATTAGTTAGTTCATTCCAAAAATGCTAGCAAAACGTACTGGCCGCCGCGGCTAACGCGGTCGCACTGTGGATTTCTAACAAATAGAGTGATTCTCAATGGCCACGCCTGGCTGGTGGCCGCGTGTGTGTCGCGCAGAACCTCGCCAGACTTGGCCGTTGGCCGCTTATCGCTAAGTGCGCGTGTATTCTTAGTTACCAATAGATCTCAGTGACCGTTCCTCAATTGGTCACATGGCCCCCATCGGCACCTCAGCCGTCTGTGAGGATTGCAAGCAAGCGTCGTTAAAGAAAAATTGCAGCTAAAGGGTTAGGATGTGATAGGGAGTTTTTGATGGAAGCTATTGTAACGAGGTCATTGTGTATAGTTAGATTACTGGCAAAAAAAAAAAAAAAAAAAAAAAAAAGCGTTTAGGATATGGCGGAGGATCTTAGATTGTAGGATCTGTATTTTGTTAATGTTAGATCGTTTTGCAGTCCCGTAAAGTTCAAGTCCGTAAGTCCATATAGGAGCCAAAAGAGATAGATAGTCGCTTTTTATTGTAGAGTGTTATTTTTGAGCGTTGGTCGAGTCTCTTTAGAAGCTTGTATTCAGTTCAGTTCAATGCGTTTAAGTCTTGTGTGGGGATTCCAAGTAAGTCACTTGTGTCCAGGTACAAACCCAAGGTACTGCACATGGTTTGCTAAGGGGAGTAGGTGAGCTATACTATTTTCTTAAATATATTTATCAATTTTCTACACATTTTCCTGTAAAATTAAACATACCCCTGAAGAGGTCAATAAATTTGATCGAAACTTTGAAAGTTATCTAAAAGAGTTTTTTTTTTTTTAATAGCCGGAGCTCGATAGCATCCTAAATCATTTAGGTAAACCGCTAGAATCAGTATCTACATCAATTAGAGTGAAATATTCGGTTCTGACTGTCTGTACTAGCAAAAAAGACCAAGTTTAGACTTTCTGCCATTTTTCGTTCATACGTTCACACACAAACGCACAAAAGTTGCTATAAAAACATCTTTTTCGAACGCACACAACGGAACTCAAACACACTAACTCTGGTGAAAACATAATTTGAAAATTTGACGCGATCTTCTCATCCAGGATCTCTTCTAAGATAAGAGAAAGTAGAAATAAATAATTTTTTAACTATTTTAACGATCTTGCACATTAAAATTATCAAAACGCACTACTCCTTAAGAGATAATGCTATAAATAAATAGATATTAAAGAAAATAAAATAAAAAAAAACGGTAAAATAAAATTAATGGGCATACTTATCTAGATAAATATGACAACCCTACCCAGCGCCATCGTATAGGGATACAGCCATTTTATTTAGCCAAGTTCTGTTCGTAATATCTCCAAAAACTCTATATAAGAAGTAAGTGAAGGAGTTTTATTGGCAAGGTTTGGGAGGGCAGAACAGCTAGCACAAGTGGCGCGGCCGCTACTATAACTGTAAGCTTATGAACGTCAACCCTATAAAAAGCTTTTAACTTTAGCCATCTATGCTTACCACACCGTACTTTTTTTTCCATATCTACCACATCTTTTTAAGCCTATCTTCCATTTACCACTTTCTGTATTGTTAAAGAGTCGTTATTACCAGAAGCCCAAGTTATTACCAACAAGATTCTTCATTTCTCCGTCTGATTTTATATAATTTTTTTTTTTTTTTTTTTTTAACCAAATTACTTTCAAAGAAAAAGAAGAATTTACAAAATAAACAGTACACACAAATGTTTCTTTACCTTCCACCTTAAAACAATGTGGTGTATATTGAAATTCTTTGGAATATTTTCCAGTACCTAACAAACAATGAATGCTAGTACCACACATTCTAACATCTTAAGCAATCCAAAGACGTTAGAATGATGAAAATTAAAAGCTTTTAAAAAAAAAAAATCAAGCTGTAGTTATCTTGTTATTATATGTAATGCTTCACTAGTTATGGGATCGTGGGATTACCAGAAGATAAACGAGTCAAACCACAAATACTTTGTGAGTATAAAATTGCGCATTCCAAGTAGGATTCGCGCCCATCCTCGGAGAAGGCCTTCGGACCACTTAATATATTTAAAGGGAAAAGCCTAATGACACAGATCCAATAACTTGGAACATCTTATATAAATTTTCTCGGAAAATCAGTTCAGAATGATTTTACAAAAAAAATAGTGAAAATAATTCAGGTCGAAATTTTTTTTTATAACGAATACCGAAATAATTCTGTAAATTTTCAAAATAACGGAAAGTTTGTTTGAAATACGAACGAACGGTCATAAAAAAAAAAAAAAATAAATGAAACAAAATTTCAATATAAATAACAGTTCAGTTTAGCACTAATTAATTGAAAGGTGCCAACTCTCTTTAATTTTTCCATTTTTAATGTTTATTTTAATTTTTTTTAATTTAATCTTCTACTTTATAATGCTTCTCTTGTTTAACTCTCTATTGTTTCCAATTACATATTTCTGTTCCTTTCTTTGTTTTAATTATTTTTTTTTTCATGTAGATATCCTGAAAAAGGACACCAATGGTATCCGAAACATCGATATAATAAACTTTAAAATTTGAAGAGTTGGGGGGGGGGGGGTAGCCAACAACATTTTGCTTGATTTATTAACAATGGCCAAACGTAACTATTGTTTATATTTTTAATTTTAAGTTTTCTACTTTTCAGACACTTTTTGTGTCCTTCCTCTGGAACTATATGAAAAAACAAGAAATATTTTCAAGTAAATAGTGGGATGTAACTAAGAATTAAAAAAAAAAAGGTAAATAAACGGTAATATTATAGAGCAGAACAATAATTAACAGAGAACAGAATAAATAAAAAAATCTGGTGTGAAACACTCACACAACTTTCTCTTACTCCAGTTCTCAAAATGATAATTGACAAATTTTATAGTTTGTGTACCAAATTTAATGAAATTTGTAGAAAACTGAAAAAAACTATTCAGTAAAAGCACACTTCCGGTTTACTGATGTTCTTCACACCCGGAATTTTGACCAACTATTTATTTCTAATTAATTTCATTTGGATGATAGAGTTGTATAATCAAGTATGATACCACTTTAGAGGAAGCTGTAACCCTACCCCTCTCCTAAAAGTGCCCTTAAATGAATTTTCCCAGAGAAATGTTTTATATAAAAGTAATAGATCTTTAAATGTTTAGTTTATATGTGTAGTTTCAAAAAAAATCGTCGGGGCCATTTTTGAGAAAATCGCGAAAAAGTGAAAAAATCATATTTAGTAAAGTGTTAAACAAAAGCACTTCCGGTTTTCCGATTTTTCTCAAACTCGGAATTTCAACAACATATTGAATTGTCATTAACATTATTTAAATGACCGAATTGTGTAATAACCTGAAATAGCACTTTAGAGAGTAACCTAACCCCACCCCTCCCCCAGAAGGGCCCTTAAATCAATTTTCCCAGAGAAATGTTTCAAATAAAAGTTGTAGCTCCTTGTATATGTAGTTGATGTATCAAGTTTAAAGAAAATCCTTGGAGCCATTTTTGAGAAAAACGCAAAAAAGTAAATAAGTCAACTAGTAAAGTAGTACTTCCGGTTCAGAAATTTTGACAGATAACGCACAGTCAGATTGCATGGTGATACCTAAACGGAATATCAAGTTTCAGTTTTCTACGGTTTTTCGTTTTTGAGCTATGCTGTTCACATACACACACACACACACACACACACACACACACACAGAACATTTGCTAAAAACCACTTTTTTGGATTCATGGGGCCTCAAAATGGATATTTCCGGTGAAATCTCGATATCGAAAATTTGACACGATTAAAATACTTCCTCTTACTAGGAGTAAGAGAAAGTAAAATATAATAATATAAAACCAATAGAATAAACATTACAAAATAGAAGAATAATTCTTCTATTCTGTAATGTTAACCTTTTGTTTACACCTAACTACATACATGTAATTTTTTATTTTTTTTCCCCGTAGTTCCTGAGGAAGAACAACAAAGGTGTCCAGCAAAACGAAAAAGTTATTTCATTGGCCCCTGACAACCATTTTACTTGCTTGAAACAAAATTTCGTTTTAACGAAATATTTTCTTTAAAAATTGATTATGAGATGAATTCCAATTAAAAAAGGATATAGAGTAGAATAGAACTTACCTACAGTCATTTACGAGTAGGATGGGCGAAATTTTAAAAATGGAGATGAGAAGCCGACAATAAATGAAGTTCGTCGGACATAAGCATTTCTTTTTGAATAGTCTGAAAAGAATCAGTGGGGGGAACTTTCTGGCTTTACTGATATACCGGAAAATATTTCTAAAAATTTATATGACACCAGTGAATGCAATAATAAATGCAGCAGCTATGAAATATTCAGTCCACAAATAAATCAACTATGGCGTTATTTTTAAACATAAAAGAGAAAACATATGACAATGTGTACATTCCAGTTTTAGCAAAGAAAATGCAATCCTGACAAATTTATAAATAACATTATAATCTTATTAATGAGCTAAATTAATCAACGATAAAATTAACGCTTCAAGAATAACAAAGAATGGTGTACTACAGGGCACAATTCTAAGTCCCGTACTGTACGCAATACACTATGGAGATATAGAAAATATTCTTCCTGAATGGAATAATATAAAATATATTATTTTATTGTATTAACATAAATTTATAGCTTTAAGGGAGACCCTGTCCATCGATGGATGATTGATGTTCAAAAACCGAAACATACAGGATACTAACACTTTGAATCTGTATTTATAAAAAATAATTAATATTTGAAGGAATATAACCAACTTTTTTTTTTTTATGTCAACATTTCTATGTTAGATAACAAACTAGATATGAGTAGGGAAGAAAAAAAAAAAAAAAACTCGAGAACACACGTGTTTAAAGACTGTAGTAAACAAACGGAAGAAGGGAGAACACATTTCCTGTATAATATAGAGTTAAGTTGTTTTAAAACATTTATATCATCATACGGTTTGGATTTAATGGATTTTAAAACACAAGAAATGTTACAAATATGTAACAAAAAAAAAGATTTTATTGGCTAATTTTATAACCAATTTACGTTTATTGAATGTTCAATTAAAAAAATAATTAGTTTTTAATTTTTGTTTTTATTTTAATTTTTGGAAGTTCACTAATTTACTACATTTATCTAGAGTTTAACTAAAAGAAGGAAAACAGTCAGGTGGAATCAACAGTATTTCAGTGATGTTACTTTATGCTTCCCTCTACCTGGAGCCTGACTAATAACAGTAACATTAAAAAACTTCAAATAACCCAGAACAAATTCCTAAGTCATGCGACACCTGACTCACCACGACACACCAAAATACCGACCTACTTCACGTAAAATCTTTCAGTAACCCCAGCAGTTTATTCCTTCATCCAAAATCGTCTCCTAAAACTCCTCTCCACTCTAGACTGTCATACCCAATCCACTCTGCCGTGAAATAGCTTCCTACGATCCCTCCATATATTACAGGCATAAAAGACCTCTTAAACACATCCTTTCTTAATATTGTTTTTTTTTCCCCCTTTTTCCCTGGCATATTGTATCTCACCTTATCCCAAAAAATCACTATACCAAACAATGTACGAGTTTCTTTAAATTTAAAACTCTACTAATACATTTACTGTACATTAATATTACGTATATAGCTGGTGGAATGATGGTTACTTTAGAAAAAAGGTAAACGCTATATCGCCCCCCCCCCAGAACCGGCAAAAAATCAATTTTGTCGGGGAATGTTTAAAACAGAAGTGATTGGTAGTAAGGTATGTAAAATAAAACATCGAAATTTAATAATAAATCGTTGTAGCCTTTTGATAGAAAATCACGACAAACCTTTCAAGTCTGTCCAATAAAGTTGCATATCTGGTTGATAGATTTTGACCGAAACTTTCGTGTCAGATATGGTGGTAGTATCTAAATGGAAAATCAAGTTTAGAATAATCCTATGATTTTTCGTAGTTGAGATATTTAGTTCTTGGACAGACAGACAGACAATAAATAGGAAACTAAATAGGAAAATTAAGCAAGTTAATAAGCGGAAAACTCACTTAAGGGGGTAATTTTGGGGAGTGGGGTAGGGTTGTTTTCTCTAAAGTGCTATTTAATTTATTATAAAATACTATCATCTAAATCTAGTCTATGCTATAGTCTAGTAAAAGACAAGACTATAGAAATCGCAGGCAAAAAAAAAAAAAAAACAATCTATTGATAATCTAACAATAGGAAGAACGTAAACAGAAGTGTAAAGGAGTACAAAGACCATAGAATGTGAAGACTGGACACTTAAAGCGTTGTAAAGAATTCCTTCAGGAAAAGTGGAACTATTGTTTGGTGATACTTTCAATCATATAAGCAGTTTCTCTTTGCAATTTTCCCTCGAACTTTTTTTTTTTTTTTAAAAAAGTAGGTAGATATTTCACAAACTTAGATTTTCTCTTTATTTTTAGTACATTATAAAAAAAAATCTGGAGTGAAACACTCACACAACTTTCTCTTACTCCTGTTCTCAAAATTATAATTGACAAAGTTTATAGTTTGTGTACCAAATATTACGAAATTCGTTCGAGAAAAAGTGAAACACTGGTCCAGTTAAAACTGTCCCGCGTTTACTAATTTCTTGAAACTCGGAATTTGGGATATATATTTAATTTCTAGTATTCAATTTGGATGACAGAATTGTATAATCAACTGTGATAGCATTTTAAAGAAAAACATAACCCCTCTCCCCCAAAAGTCCCCTTAAATGAATTTATCAGGGGAAAAGTTTCAAATAAAAGTTGTAGCTCTTTATATGTATAGTTAACAACGCTGGTTTAAAGAAAATCGTTGGAGCCATTTTCGAGAAAATACCAGAAAACTGAAAATTATATTTCAGTAAAAACGCACTTCCGGTTATCTATTTTTTTTCAAACTCGGAATTTCAACAACATATTTAATTCTAATTAACATTATTTAGATGACAGAATTGTCTAATATACTGAAACAGCAGTTAAGATGAAAACCTAACCCCACCCCTCCCCCAGAAGTGCCCTTAAATGAATTTTCCTGGAGAAATGTTTCAAATAAAAGTTGTAGCTCTTTGTATGTGTAGTTGATATACCAAGTTTAAAGAAAATCTTCGGAGCCATTTTTGAGAAAATTGCAAAAACGTAAAAAAAACAAATAGTAAAGTGGTACTTCCGGTTGAGGAATATTGACACATAACGCACGTCAGATCCCATGGTGATACCTAAACGTAATATCAAGTTTGAACTTTCTACGATTTTTCGTTTTTGAGCTATGCTGTTCACATACATACCACACACACAGACAACACACACACACACAACACCACAATACAGACCATTTGCTAAAAACCACTTTTTGGACTCAGGGGACCTCAAAGCGGATATTTCCGGTGAAAACTCGATATCGAAAATTTGACACGATTACAATACTTCCTCTTACTAGGAGTAAGAGAAAGTAAAAAGGAGCAAAAAACGAAATCTTGATCTAAAAAAATAGAAAAGATTTCCCAGAAAATATTTCTCCAGCGCCGACCCAATTATTTTAACTTCATGATCTGGGGATGGGCACTAATTTCTCACATCCATCATAATAACATTCTCTAGGAATGTTAAAAATCAGCAGAGATTCCCCAACAAGAAACCATTGAACTTTTCGATGGGTTAGGGAAACAGCCAACTATAAATTGCTATCTCTTCTCTTTCTCACTCATAATTTAATATAATGAAATGTGATTGGTGGTGTGAAGTGTTGTTGTATATATGTAGTACGTATAGCACGAGCGGTTTTGTAAAGAGGCTTGTGAGTGTGTATGCTTAAGATAAAGATAAAAGTATTAGAAATAGAGAATAAAGAACCACTTTTAAATAAATAATTTAACTATATATTAAATTAGTAAATTTACAAGGTACATTTTTAATTTTGAATCTAGAATTAACTTATAAATGCAAGGAAACAAATAACTAGTAGCTAGATTGTTTGATACTCAAATGTTAACACTTAAACTGGCACTGAATTTAAAAGAGTGATTCCTGATACAAATGTTTCTCTGGTTCAATGTCTAATTCAGACTGTGTGTGTGGTTGAGCGCAGAATTTAGCCTGTCCAAATCCTTTCAAATAATGCTAGTATGTCTGGAGGGAGTGTATTGTCTTGCCGTAACTGTTCCTTGTCCCTTTGTCTCTTCAGTAGCACTGACCTTAAATGGTACCTTAAGTAGTACCTGACTCTTTTCACTGCTCTAAGATGTAATCAAATATTGACAAAATTCTATTTTTCAAACTATAAAATATTCTAAACTATTTTTTAAAAACTATTATTTTTGCATTTCTTTCGTCCACTACAGGTCCATCCCTATTGTCTTAGATTGAGAATATGTGAATGTGGCCGCCGTGCTGGATAACATCTGGTATTTTATCCGCCGTAGCTTGCATATTTAGTTTCCTGACCGGTTTCAGATTTTCATTCATCGTCAGAGTGCAAATTCACGAAGTTCTTGTAGAGAGTTCACTTCAACTTAATGTTTCTGTTACACTCAAACTTGTTGGTTGTATCCAACCAACAAGTGTGAGTGTAACAGAAACGTTAAGTTGACGTGAACTCTCTACACGGACTTGGTGAATGAAAATCCGAAACCGGTCAGGAACATTATAAATATGCATGCTACAGATGAATACCAGATGTGTTAGATTGAGTTAAATTAACAGTGAATAGAATGATGCCTTTAAGCTTCTAGAAGAATTCCGGGTGTCAAACCTGACCGAAAGCTTTGCTTATCAAGAAGAAGATATCCAAGCAAACACTCTCGCATTTTAAAGGCGACTGATGGCTGCCTAACGATTATACACTGGCTTCTAAACTCAAAATGTAAAACCAGTTTTAACAATTTTTTTTTTAATTTTTGGTAATTGATTTCCATTTAACTGAATTCCTCTGAAATTTTATTATTATATAAAGCCTTGAAAACAGTGACCCTACCTCCTAAACAGATCTTCCTTTGTACAGCTCCTGTAGCCAAGCTCCCGCCCCAGAAGACCACGTTCTTTCTGCATGCTACGATTAGACCAACAGAGTAACAGCAAAGAACGTCTTTACTTTCATCCATTAAGCCTTTGTGGGTGTCCTCTCCCGTACTGCTAATGCTGATCTTACAACCTCTCTCGAACCCCTGCTTCTTAATACTCTTATCAATTTTGGCGAGAAGAAATTGGTTCGCTTGTCTTATCTTGCCTTCGAACTTAGTGTTATCAGTCCCTTAAAAGATCTTATCCACTATCTTTTGCAGCTCATCCTGAGGTGATTTTTCATTCCCTCACCTACAACAGTATTGTAAAGGTTCGCATGCCAATAATACTTCCAACGCCGATGTCGGTGTTGTCCTCATCGCAACGGTTATGGTCAAACAAACCATACATTGTAATCCCTGTACTTCTTCCTATCTGTACTGCCTCGGCCTCCACACAATTGCGGCGAAGCGTATCGTTTCTAGTTTTTGACTAATTTCTCAAAAATACAATGTAAGCCGTCTTACAACCTATGTCCTCCACGTGATTCTCTTAAATAGTGAGAATATTTTTCTGCGCTTTCGTTCACACATACTCACTATGAAGACGCCGAATTCAAGTATTTAACCTCAATAACAAACTCAAGTACATGCCCGAAGAGTCTAGGCATTTTGAGCCCATCTCATTTTATCCTCTTAGTAAATAAAACTGCAGAGCTCTTCTCGGGATTTACGACAAGCCGTGCTTCCTGCTCCAGTACTCCACGTGTGTCACTTACCACAATGAGGTATTTTCTACCATAAATAATAATCCATCATCCAAATACATCTGCACAAATAGAACCCCCTATGATTCATCTCCCACAGTAGCTCATCTAAGTTGAGACATCAGAGATTTGGAGTTTAGGCTCCTTTCTTGGGGATCCCCTACCTAACTTCACCTTTTTCTCCACCTCCCCACAGCCGAGAATAAAAATTTCAGAAAGGCTAGCTATCCACCTCTCCATAAATAAAATAATAAAAATCAAACATTTACTGATCAATTGATTCGGAAGGACAAAAAAACAAAACAAAAGAGATTGAAAAAAAGAATACCAGACCAATAATGTTTTAGAATAGTGAAGAGAATACAACTGGACAGTTCACCTACCGTTAATAATTAATGAATACACTCACTATATGGAATTACCAGTAATGAGCGTTGTTCCGGTGATACTGCATCCAATTATTCATTTTGGACATGAAGAAGCATTAATGATCTCATTGTGTGATATAGTCAGCCACAAACACAGCAATTATACATGATTTATAATTTAAGATTAATATAATTTTTACTGTTCAAGTGTAGAGCAAGCGAACTGGAATTGCTTTAAGAGAAACAATACATAATGCAAGGTTTATAAAGATGGCTTTAAAAAGTTACAACTATAATTACATTCACTAATTAATACACAGTCTTAGGTTTTTTAATTAAAAGAAAAAATGGATTAAAAGTAGCAAATTACATTTACTAAATTTGAAATATAAATAAAGTGAAAATCAACATTTTCTATAGCCTTAGTAAATAAAAGTTAAGCAATATTAATTTTTCAAGTTATTAGGGCGGATCAAAATGAAATTATTACAGTGGGAGAAAATTATGACGGATATAACGCAAAAATTGTTGAGTAAGTCTGTATCCGTTCTTGATCAAGTATCTGACAAGGCCATTCATATATTTATATATTTTTTTTAAATTATCAAGAGGTAGAAATTTGAATACAAAATTCATAATAAAAAAACAGCCAATACATATTGTATTAAATAAATTCAATGAGTCAGTGAATACAGAAAAAAAGAAATTGATCGTACCCTTGGAGGGTTTTTTTGTTTTTTGGTTAATTCATTTACATAATAAACAAAAAAGAATTTCTAGATAGGCTTAAGTCCTTAAAAATTGTAGATTGTTGTTGGGGTTATTGCACTGCGACCTAAAAGATCTATTGTGCCCCCCCAGGAGCCTTCTCCAATACACAGCCGGCCTCCAAGCAGTGTATTCTAGCTACAGATAACACTGCTCATCACCGGACAGTGAGTTGTAGAGGCTTTAGGAAGAGAAAATCTAAGGGCAGCATGCTGGATTCAAACCGAAACCTCCGCGTTGCAAGTCCAGCGCGCTAACATTGAGTTAATCCTTTCCTCCTCCTTTGGCTAACGCCAATTAACCAGGGACGGAGATCCTAGTTTGTGTACTCTGTTTGTCCTTGTCTATAAAGTGTGGAGTGTATTTGTACCAAGTGCCATTGACTGACAGCTTATAGTAAGCAGGTTCTTGAATCTCTAAAAAGTTGTGTTGTAGATTCTTCCTCAATAACAGCAAGCTCCTTGAATGCATTTTCCATTCATTCGGTGTTAACTCTTCAAAATGTTGTTGTTTTTGACTTGTTTTTTTGACCACCTTTTGCAAGGCATCTCCTAGCTCTTGGGTTGGCTAGAGACAAGTCGGTGGGAGGAAGCTTGGTTCTGAAAATTAAAGCTCAATCATCCATATAGAGAGTGAACAGGATAGAAGAGATAATGCGTAGTTAAAGTGCGCCTGGAGGTATGATGGTAGCGCTTGATACGGCTGGTGTCAGCAACATGGAGTCCACTGCTCGTTTTAGCGAATTTCCTCTGTACTAGTTTCACTATCTATCTCTTGTTTAAGAAATTCTCGACAGATTGTTTATTTTGTTCAATAAAATCTTCATAAAAATCAAAATTTATTTGTTTACTAATATTACCGTGGGACATTGAAGTATGAACTTGTTACAAATTAATAGTTATTTATAATCCAGGCGTGGATTAGTGACAACAAGTTCTTGTTTTTAAAAAAAAAATTGTTTTATTCATTCACTGAACAGTATACTACGTTTCGATATCTAAAGAGGTAATCTTTATCATCTAATATTTTACATATAATTCATTTCATCAGTTGTTGAACGAAACTATAATTAAATCCACATTAGCTTCTTCCAGACGACTTATATGCTCTTATAAGTTAAATTTAAAGACCACTTTGTTAAAGAATGGGTTTAAATATAGTTTTTTAAATGAACCACCAAAAAAATGTTCTATTATGTTAAATGAATGAATAAATAAAATATGTAAAAACAACAAGAAGTAGTTGTTACTAATAGTAATACGCGTGGTTATGGTTTTCTTAAAACTTTATAGTTATGTTCTGAAAACGTTAATGTTCAAACATTTGCTCTTTTGAGGTGGAGCAGGTTTTTTTTTTATAAGTATATGAACTGCAAAATATATTGAACTGAGTTTTAAGTGAAATCCTTTCATATTGTTGGGCGCTAAACCATTCGGGCTCAGCGCCAAGACGCTCTAACACCCATGGGGCCAAGATGAATGTACCACTATATAACATAGGTTGCAAGGTCTATTATAAATTTGCTATTATGAAGATCCTTTTTTTTTTACCGTACCTAACTGTGAACAGCTTCTTTAAAAGTGCTGAAATATAGTAATGTATTTCAAGAAAAGTAAATAATTTCATATAAAACGAAATAAATAAATAAATATAAATATCTTAATAAATAAACTGTACTGTGAAAAATATTACAAAATATATTTCATCTAAAAATGGTCAAAAACGCATAATCAAAATGGAAGTGCATTTCGGGGGGGGGGGGGGTGGGTAAGTTAGGCTACCCCTATATAAAATATATTAAATTACTATCGTTACAATAAATGTAATATCAAGATATCTATCTATAAAATATGCTGGTAAAATGTCCATGTATGAAGAAAATGTATTATTAATTCGATAGATTGTAGATTGTTGAAGGGGATTATTCTACTGCGACCTGAAAGATCTATTGTGCCCTCCGAAACCTTCTCAGTTCACTGCCGGCCTCCCACCAGCAGTGTTGTCTAGCTACAGACAACACTGCCCATCACCGGACTGTGAGTTGCAGAGGCTCCTAGGAAGAGAAAATCTAAGGACAGCATGATGGATTCGAACCCGAGACTCCGCGATGCTAGTCCAGCGCTCCACCACTGCTTATCTCTTCCTTCTTCCTTGGCTTACGCCAATTAAATAAGGGCGGAGACCCTAATTTATATACTGTGTCTACATTGTCTGTAAAGAGTAAAGTGTATGTAAATTAAGTGAATTATGTACTGTTCTGACGAAGAGCAGTTGGTGATAATCCGTGGGGGGTCGCTACTTCCCAATTTACTGCATACCCCATGCGGGCATTAATTCGGTAAGTGTGACCGAAATGAGATTTCGTATTTTTACGATTATTTCCGTATAAGCTATACTAACAACACTTAAACATATTTTCCGAAAAAACTAAAGGGGGTTGATAAAAATTAGCTTTTTCTTCTGGATTTAGATTACACATTGAGGGCATTTAAATATTTAGTTTATTCTATTACATCTATAATGGATGTGTTAGGTGTAGAGAATTTAGGTCTGATTCGATGATATAAGAAGAAGACTTGATTAACACTGGTTAACTAGTATATTAATTAAGAGACACAGACTGCCTGGAATTTACAATTGAGAAATGTTTTAAGGTAGAAGTGGTATGAAAATGACACGTAGTAATTGGATGTATTGAACTGAATTCAACTGTGTTTTTATGGACTGTCCGTCGCTATATTTATACAGCTTCTCCCACTCCAGTCCGAGAGAGTGGTTGAGCTTCTCTTTGCTCTCTTTGGTTGCTCTTACATCATCCCAATATAATGGATGTGTTAGGTGGAGAGAATTTAGGTCTGGCTGATGATAGAAGAAGACTTGGTTAACACTGGTTAACTAATGTATTAATTAAGTGATTCAGTCTGCCTGGACTTTACAATATAGAAATGTTTTAAGGTAGAAGTGGTACGAAAATGACACGTAGTAATTGGATGCATTGAACTGAATTCAACTGTTTTTAAAGACTGTATGTCGCTATATTTATACAGCTTCTCCCACTCCAGTCCGAGAGAGTGGTTGAGCTTCTCTTTGCTCTCTTTGGTTGCTCTTACATCATCCCAATATAGTGGATGTGTTAGGTGGAGAGAATTTAGGTCTGGCTGATGATAGAAGAAGACTTGGTTAACACTGGTTAACTAATGTATTAATTAAAGTGATACAGTCTGCCTGGACTTTACAATATAGAAATGTTTTAAGGTAGAAGTGGTACGAAAATGACACGTAGTAACTGGATGCATTGAACTGAATTCAACTGTTTTTAAAGTCTGTCTGTCGCTATATTTATACTGCTTCTCCCACTCCAGTCCGAGAGAGTGGTTGAGCTTCTCTTTGCTCTCTTTGGTTGCTGTTACATCATCCCAATATAATGGATGTGTTAGGTGGAGAGAATTTAGGTCTGGTTGATGATATAAGAAGAAGACTTGGTTAACACTGGTTAACTAATATATTAATTAATTAATTAAGTGATACAGTCTGCCTGGACTTTAAAATTAAGGAATATTTTAAGGTAGAGTGGTATGAAAATGACACATAAGTAATTGGATGTATTGAACTGAATTGAACTGTGTTTTTATGGACTGTCCGTCGCTATATTTATACAGCTTCTCCCACTCCAGTCCGAGAGAGTGGTTGAGCTTCTCTTTGGTTGCTGTTAAAAATCGTTTAAATAAAATATATTTACATTTAAAAAATCTGAAGTATAAGCAGGTCATAAATTGATCTGTTTTAATCAAGTATAATAGGACACATCTGGTAAGAAATAGTAAAACATTAGACCATGCATGTTAGACAAATTTCTTTTGCTAAAAACCAAGTATAAATGAAAATATATTCCAGAATTTTATAGAAATTAATTAGATTTAATTAAGAGTAATGGGTGATGTTATTAGGAAAAGGCCCTAACTATTAGGGGAGTCTAGCAAAAGGACGAAGGAAGATATAATAGAGGGGGTCGTACACAATAAAGAGTGTGGAAAATAGCTTCCTACAAAGAAGGGAAACCAATCTTTTAGGAAAAAAGGGTGTAAGACGTGAAAAAAAAAAACGAAGAAAATTTTCCAATCGAAAAGTAATTTGGGAAAACTTGTTTTTTTTTGTTCTATTTAAAAAAAAAAAATTAGATCTTCTGGAAGGCAAATCAGAACCTTTATTTTGCTCGAACAACTAAGTAAACCTCTTTTTTTTATTCAGAGTTATAAAATAAAATAAAGCTTATAAATTTATTATTTCACTATATATATATATAAAAAAAAAACTAGTGTGAAACACTCACACAACTTTCTCTTAATCCAGTTCTCAAAACTATAACTGACAAAATTTTATAGTTAGTGTACCACATTTAATAAAAAAACTGTTCAGTAAAAGCGCACTTCCGGTTTATTAATTTTCTTGAAACTCGGAATTATGGCTATCTATTTATTTCTAATTAATTTTGTTTGGATGATAGAATTGTATAATCAACTATGATAGCACTTTAAAAAAAAACATAACCCCACCCCCCACCCTTAAAAGTGCCCTTAAATGAATTTTCTCAGAGAAAAGTTTTAATTAAAAGTTGTGTATCTTTCTATGTGTAGTTTATATAATAAGTTTCAAGAAAAATCGTCTGAACCATTTTTGAGAAAAATCGCGAAAAAGTGAAAAAAATTATTTGGTAAACTGGTAAATATAAAACGCACTTCCGGTCATCCGATTTTTTTTTCACAAACACGGAATTTCAACAACATATTTAATGGTAATTAACATTATTTAGATAGCAGAATTGTTTAATAAAGTGATATAATAGCACTTTAGATAAAAAACCTAACCCCACCCCCACCAAAAAAAAAATTGCCCTTAAATGAATTTTCCCGAAAAAATGTTTCAAATACAAGTTGTAGCTCTTTGTATGCGTACGGGATATTCCAAGTTTCAAGAAAATCGTCGGAGTCATTTTTGAGAAAATAGGAAAAGAGGAAAAAAAAAATTAGTAAAGTGGTACTTCCGTTGAGGAATTTTGACAGATAACGTCGTACTGTCAGATCCCATGGTGATACCTAAACGGAATATCAAGTTTCAACTTTCTACGATTTTTCATTTCTGAGCTATTCTGTTCACACATCACAAATACACACGACAGAGTCCATTTTCTAAAAACCATTTTTTCTGGACTTAGGAGAACTCAAAACGAATATTTCCGGTGAAAACTAGATATCGAAAATTTGACACGATTATAATATTTCCTCTTACTAGGAGTAAGATAAAGTAAAAAAAATCTTGTCTGAGAGACTCAAATGACTTTCATATCGTGTATTTTACACACGTAATTATAAGTTATAATTGTTTTTTATAAATCTATAATTCATGCTTAAAGGTTTAATTACGTTTAACTGGAGAATCTAAACTTAATAAAACAATTTGTTTGAGGCAAGAAAGAAGCATAACCTCATTATTTCCTCCAAATTCTCCCCTTAAATGAAAGCTTTAAACATAAGTTTATAATTATGTTACAATATTTAAAATAATGTTTCAAAATTGAATGAAATCTGTCGGTGCTTTGTATGGGGGGAAAAAAAAACTGACAGAAAACTGAAACAACTGTCAAGTAAAGAGGTACGTTCAGGTCAATGGATCTTCTTACGAACTCGAAATTTTGGAAATATAATTAATTCTCATTCATATTATTTAGATGATAGAATTGTATAAAATTAATAATAATAAAATTACCATGAAAACCCCCAAATTATATGAAATTTCTTGGAAAACATTATTTCCATTATTAATTGTACCGCACACAATTAATTGTGAATCCAATTTAATGTGTACATTAACACAAAATACAGAATATTATCTATCTAAATTTCCTGGTAAACAATATTTGAAATAAAAGCTAATTTATATGTGTAATTATTAGACCAAGTTTAAAGGAAAATTCGTTGGAGCAGTTTTTTCGAGAAAGTCGCAAAAAAAATTGAAAAAAAAAAATTAATCTGTTGTGAAACACACACACAACTTTCTCATACTGCAGATCTCAAAATTATGATTGACAAATTTTATAGTTGGTGTATCAAATTTAATGAAATTCGTCAGAAAACTGAAAAAACTATTGTTCAGTAAAAGCGCACTTCCGGTTTACTAATTTTCTTGAAACTCAGAATTTTGGCAATGTATTTATTTCTAATTAATTTTGTTTAGATGATAGAATTGTATAATCAACTCAGATAGCACTTTAGAGAAAAACATAACCCCATCCTTCCCCCAAAAACTGCCCTTAAATGAATTTTCCCGGAGAAATATTTCAAATAAAAGTTGTTGCTCTTCGTATGTGTACTTGATACACCTAGTTTCAAGAAAATAGTCGGAGCCATTTCTGAGAAAATTGCGAAAAGGTGAAAAACAAAAAATCATTTACTACAGTGGTAAAGTAAACGCATTTCCGGTTATCCGATTTTTTTGTCAAACTCGGAATTCCAACAACATATTCAATTCTAATTAACATTATTTAGATGATACAATTGGTTTAATAAACTGAAATAACACTTTAGATGAAAACCTAACCCCACCCCTTCGCCAAAAGTGCCCTTAAAGAAATGTTTTCCCAAAGAAATGTTTCAAATAAAAGTTGAGCTCGTTGTATGTGTAGTAGGAGAATTAGAATGATGCAGGGGGGCACTCAATCCCAGGCACTGCAGCCTCTCATTGAGGCTTAATGTGCCAACCCATCGAAACCTAGTAGAGGAAGCCCCCCTCTTCATGAGGTCCAGAACCTTCCCCACCAGTCCTTCTTGGAATCCTATTTCCTACGGTCTCATTGTGCCGAAGATCTCGTACTGCAATCTGCCGACTGCAACGCAACCAAACAGCAGGTGAGAGGCCGTCTCCACCGCCTCCTGACACAGTCTTCAAAGGGCTCTGAATCCACCAATCCTAGCTTGTGCAAATGTTTCTTGAACCTACCATGCACAGATAAACAGGCCCGTTATCAGAGAAATCTGATCCCTGCTTAGACCGAGGGTGTTTGCAGTTCTTCTTCTACACAGCTCTGGCATGACCATATTGCCGTGTTTTGCCCCAGTACTTAGCCTCCAGTGACGATTTTACTCTCTCCAAGTCCATTCTCTCAGAGATGCCTTTGCCATACTTTTGGATATTCCCAGAACAGGTTCCGGCCCACAGAAGGGAGTATTCGCTCCCTCCCTGGCCAGTTGGTCGGCTATTTCGTTACCTGTAATCCCCTTATGCCCCGGCACCCATACTAGCCGAACTTTGTTGTGCCGGGATAATGCCTCCAGGGAGTCTCTACACTCCCTGACCAGCGGAATTTATGTTGTAGATTTTTTTTTTTTTTTTTAGCAAAAAAGTAAAAACCAAAAAAAAAATAAGATAAAGTTGGTACTTCCGGTTGGGAATTTTGACAGTAATACGTACGTCAAAAATCCCATGGTGATACCCTAGGGGAATATCAAGTTTCAACTTTCTACGGTTTTTCGTTTTTGAGCTATGCTGTTCACATACACATACACACAGACCATTTGATTTTAAAAACCACTTTTTGGACTCAGGGGACCTCAAAACGGATATTTCCGGTGAAAACTCGTTATCGAAAATCTGACACGAATACAATACTTCCTCTTACTAGAATTAAGAGAAAGTAAAATAACTATTCACTAAATTGATATTTCCGGTTGAGGAATTTTGACAGAGATAACTTCCTATAGGAACCAAATGGTAATACCAAATGTAATGTCAAGTTTCATCTGTGCTGTATATACATATATATATATATATATATATATACAGCACAGACGTACGTACATACATACATTTACACAGACATTTTCTAAAAACCAGGTTTTCCGACTCAAAACATGTATTTCCAGAGATCAGTCGAAATCGAAAAATTGACATGATCGTATTCAATAATAAAAAATCAATAATATAAAATGTGTATGTGTGTGAACAATTGCACGAAGCTCAACGAACATGGTATATTTGCGTTTAAGTACAACCACAGCATCTGGCACGAAGGTTTTGAACTTAAAATCCCTCAACTGCAAATGCGACGTTATTGAACGGTTTTTTTTTTTTTCAGTTGTTCGGGGAATTTCTCTAAAACTGCTCTAACGATTCTTTGAACTTCATATATATTATCATACACTTACACATACGTATCACTTTTCCCAGAAAAATTAATTTTTGTTGACTTTCTGAGTGAACACTAATGTTAAGCTTCCCTTATGAAGTACCACTTCAATTAAATATATAATTCTACCACTTGTATATTTCTAAGTACTCAACTTTTAAAAGATAAAAATATCTTTTAAAATAAGAAATGTTTATTAAAAAAAACCTTTTAAAATGAAAAAAAAAAAAAATCTGGTGTGATACACTCACACACCTCCTTTTTCTTACTACGATTTACCAAGCTAAATTGTGTAAACTTAAAATTTTTACAAATGTTTAGTAGTTGTAATAGGATCCAAAGAGCGGAGAAACAAAATTGAATCAAGCTAGAGTTACTCGCTACCTAGGCAGACAAGGGTGAGAGATTATATATATATATTACAGCCGAGCTAGCCCTACAAGAGGACAGTTTTTACAATAGTTTACAATGAGTTTACATACCAGTCAGCATTCTTCTCCTACCTTCTCATCATCAGCCAGTCTGTGTCTCTTTATATATCTTTCGCTCCCTAACTCCTATACTTGTAAAGTCCTTGCAGTTTGTGCGTTTTTTTCATTTTACAGTGTTCATCATATTATCTAGTTTATTTCTCTAAAAATCCATTCTCTCTAACTCTCTCCAGTTTCTCACATCCATTATATAGTCTTCAAATTTTTTATAGGAACATGACCTTTTTAGCTCTCTCTAAAATAAAGTTTCTCGACAACAGTTTCAAACTAAAGTGATAGGTCTCTCTCTTTTTATTGGTTAGTATACCAAGTTCAATAAAATTCTGTTGGTGTCTTTGTTAATGGAGAAAGTCGCTAAAAAACTGTTCAATAAAGTTTTACTTCCGAAAAGCCGATTTTCATCAAATTTGGATTTCTAGTAATGCTTGTAATGTTTATTAATGGCCTCGAATGGGCAGGAAAAAGCATGTGAATGCATCTCTAATGGTGGAGGCCAGTTCGAGCAAGATCTGTAATTAATGAGGAGTAAAATTTATAATAAAATAGTACTTTTCTTCTTATTGAATCAAAAAACCGTTATAATATCATTTTGAAATTTCTTAAAAGAATCATGTTTTCATTCATAACTTGTAAAATATCACTCACAGAAAAAAACCGTTCAAGTAAATTTTTCTTACAAAAAATAGAGGAATCTATTTCTTAAATAAAAACACACCTCCTCATTTGAAAAATTGAAGTTAGTACCTGTATCTGGCTTCTGGAAGCACTAAAACAAATTTGCAAATTAAATTTGGATTTCTAACAAAAAACTAAGGGGACACGCATTTTTTAGTTTTTTCTAGCTTTCTTAGTTTCCGAAAAAAGTCGTTATCCATATACCTTGGGATGAAAGACTAAGTTGATACAAATAAGAAAAATACTGCTGAAATAGTGTACGGGAAATTGCTTAAAAAAAAAAAAAAATAAAGATTTATTGGCGTTACCTCTCTCTGAGCTAGCGTTCCCTTTCCAACAGAGGACAACACTTGAAAGCCCAAATTTCTAGTTATTATCTGGGGAAATCTCAGTTCGATTCACTGAAAGATCATAATACATTTATTCAGCGGACAGAGCTACATTTAGGCCTAAATCATTGGACCATCTTTCTTCTCTTGGGAAATACAAGTAATCAAAGGAAGGTCAGTCCGAAGAAGTTCCCATTGGTTAATTGTTATCAATACTAAGTTAGCAGCTACAAATAACATGTAATTTCTCTTAATGAATTTACAGGACGTAGCTTAATAGTTGTTAGAGAAATAAAAGACAATTCCCTAACTGAACGTTTATATTAAGGATTAAATCCACTTTCAAGGGCAATCTTGCATGCCCTGATATGTTTCACCGGCACAGATTGTACTACTGGAGAATATTGAAACCATTTCGAATTATCCCCACTAGTTTCCAATAACTTTAAAACAATGGAATCTAATGCTCTAATAAAAAATGTTATTGCAGAACACAGGAAGAGCTCTCGAGAAAGCTTTATTGTGTAAAAATGATGCTGAAAATATGAGCACTAGATGTCAATACTGGAAAGATCAGAGATTTTTCGAGTGAGGCCTGCTTCATTTTGTTGCCATCGACAGGTTTCAGGGGTTAGCCATGAAAAAAAGTCTACTATCATCGACTAACATATGCAAGAATAAGTATGCTTGCCCCTTTTATTGCAATGTTTATCAGAACATCCTAAAGATAACAACAAAATGTAGCACGCTGTAACGGAAAAGTTTTTAATGTTCATTGTCTTGCACTCGCACCTTATTAATACGGCCGAATAGATTTCCACATTTATTGTAGAAATAAGAAACATATTAAAAAATTATTTTATTTAAAGAGGTTTGTTTATATTATGTGATACCTCTTGACCACTTATTTCTTTCTGACGCATCCTCTTTCGTCAGATATTCCGTCTATTTCCTGCCATGACTTCTAAAACTCTCCTTCTATCTGGTCCTCATCGTCCTCTCTCTTCATTCGTTCATCAATTTCACAATGAAAGAAAAGCCGCTTTCGAAAGTCTCTCTTCGTCTCATCTTAGCCAAAAAGAAAAAAAGTGCCAGAACAACTACAAGCTGAAATATTTGGAACGACCCCTAGGTGTCCGTCTAATACCCACATTTCTTAATATTCCCCCTTCTGGATTAGCTTGCCGCTCATTCTCAGTTATTCATTTCTGTAGATAATAATCTTCTTTTCTTTTTTTACTAAACTCCATGTTTCAACAAACCCAATACAATTGTATTGCAAATGGCGCTATATATTAATGGTGGCTTCTTGGCTTCCATCTGGACAATGCAAGGGATCATAATAGGGTTCGAGTTTCTTCTAAATAGTTTTTTACAAACACCACTGTAAATCTCAACCAAACATCTCAAATATAATGATACTATGTCTCAACTATCAACGTTTTTTTCTCATCATTCGCGTGTTCTACACTTTGTAGTATCATTTCCTGGCTGTTTTGCAAAAATCACACTGCTCATATATAAATTCTCCTTCATTTTTAACTCTATATTGTAGCATTTATTTTCCATTCTTTTAAAGGTAAGATTAAGGCATATTTTCATAAATTGGAAAGACATGCAGAAACTTTAAAATCTTTGGAAGAATTGAAGACTTCATCAAAAAATTTGCGAGTCTATGTTCACTAACCAGTGCAACTATATGAAAGTCGCATATCTAATGTTCTAGGAATAGCAATATCAATATTAAATGAATTTGTGAAGTTATTAATATTGTATAGTTAATCACGAAACTCATTAAATATGAAATTATTCCTTTAATATTAAATTTAGTATAAATCAATAGTAAGAAATTCATTCTGAAATTTAAAGATTGACGGTCAGTTGTTTCAAAAGAATATTGAAAATGTCAAATCGTTAATATGTGATTATTCAAACTAGATTTAGGGTTAGTTCGTTAAAAGATAGCAGTATTTTGTTTTAAATAATTAAGATGGAAATAAAAAAGAAATATTCCCCAAAAAGGCAGTGTTCAATTCTGGTTGGAAAATGAATAAAAGAATAAGCGAATTGATAATTATAGAACGCTTGGATATGATGAAGTCACTGACATTTCCTTATTTAGATCCTCCCCTATGATAGTAGATTCGAGTCAAAAAACACGAATAAAAAAAAACTTACGCCACCCACATACTTGGCAAAGCGAAAATGCCAGAACTGATTACTGTTTAAAGTACATATAGTTAGGAGACGAAAAGAATAAATTCACCTAGGAGCCTCTACACTTCACTGTCAGGAGATGGGCAGTATGTTGGTAATGAGAGAACCCGGCGCCAATGACCAACCAGACGTTGACACGCTTGGAAAAAAAAGTAAAAAAAAAAAAAGAAAATAGAAACTGAGGGCTGCACAGGAAGGGATTTTAGATGAGGTAACTTCAGTGAGTTCCTCATGTTCAAACCGTTCCATAGATGTGAATTAGCTTGTTTCTGGGTTATTTTCAAGACATTTCACTTTGTTTCTCTGGAACTTCTTCATCACTTAAATGACAGTCGAAAGTAACTTGACTTTAAAAAAATTAGTTTGACACTAGTTTCAGTATGAAGGACGTAAAAAAAAAACAAGAAAATTGTCTTAATATAGGACCCAAGGGAAGGATTAGCTCAGTGGTAGCCCGCTGGACTTCGACGGGATGGTCCCGGGTTCGAGTGCAGTTGTGCTGCCCCTAGAACTGTCTCTTCCTAGGAGCCTTTACACTTCTCATTACTCGATAACGGGTAGTGTTGTTTAATAAGTCGAAGACCGGCAATGCACTGAGAAGATTCCAGGTGAAGCGCAATAGATCTTTCAGGTCGCAGTACACTATTCCCTCAAATGTCGAAATATATAAAAACTGTGATGGATGCCAGAAATATAAAAATATATTTAATTTGAAATAATCAAAAATATCAAGAAAAATGTAACATTCCCTTGCAAAAGGACTATTCAGGTAGAACACCACTATTGTCTTTTAGTGTTCATGAACTTGATAGCATTGTCTACCCCTTCTTCTCACAGAGGAAGATTTGAACGAACAATTAGAAGGCATTCCTTCAAGCTAGTCTGAGCTAGACATTCCTTCGGTTTGAACAGGCACTCAAGCGAGAACACTTCAGGAATCGCTCTCTTAAACTCAGTGCCATAACAGTGATTTGCCTTAATTCTAAATAAACATCTGATTTATTAAGATACAGTTGTGATATTGTAAAGTACTCAAATTTGCTTAGAAAAAAATATATTAATTTTAAAAACAGTGGTGCTCTCTTGATTATTACTAATACTTCTCTCTTAAACATATATACTTTACAAGCCCCTTTACTAAACCGCTCGTGCTACACCAACTACTACTACTAAACAACGTCACACTCCAATAACAATTCAAAAAACAATTCAGTATATATTTCCTAGCAGAATATTCATCTAAATTTGAATACCTTTACATATGTTTACATAAAAACATATGGAAATTCTAGGCTGGTCGCCAAAATATACAAAATATTTTGAATATGGCTGGTGGAGGACATGAATCAACAACAAAACCATCGTTAAAACAATATATCCATCAATCATCATTACAAGTGGCTACTCTGACAAGAGCTGATCAATGGTTTATGATATTGCCCAAAATGGGCAACTACCTATTACTATTTTGGTCTATAATATTGATTTTACATAAATATTCATCATACACAATTCAGTAATAGCTTTAATTCATTTATTATATAAAATAGACAGTATTTTACGTTGTTTTTAAACGACAAAAAAAATAATGATTAACCATTCTTTCTATTTACTTAGAACAATTTCAATTTATAATCCTGTTGGGAGTAAAGTAATTAATAAATTCCATTAAAAAAAAGGAAAGAAAGAAAAGTTATTTAAAATCAACTTTCACGAGATTTTAAAAATAGTATAGTAAAATTAGTTTTCAAGAGTAAAGTGCTAAAGAAAAATTCAAAGTTGTTTTATAAGAAAATTATTTCTCATTTTTTCCTTGACATTTATTGACATAAATTAAATAAACAGATAAAATACACCTTTAATAAAATCTGATATCTACTTATCTTACCCACCTCCTTCTTTCTTACTCTATTTTTCTCAGAAAAAAGACCTTTTTTGTAAAAAGAAAAAACTTTGTGACGTCCTCATAATACAGTTTCCACTATTCTAATCCGACAATTTTTCCTCAAAATTGTAGTTTTACTAATTATGTAGCTTCCTTTAAAAACTCTTTTTAAATTTTATTTATTTTATTTCCAATACTTCCTATACTCGCTGGAGTTCCTCAAGGCAGCATACTTGGACCGCTCTTCTATTCCTTATATACTTCAGACATCCCAGAACAACTAAATACCGTAATATATACTTTCGCAGATGATACTGCAATTCTTTCTCTAAACCTTACTTAAACCCTTGAATGGCTATCGCTCTCTACAAGAGCATATCCTTCAACTGGAATCTTGGCTCTTAAAATGGAAAATAAAAGTTAACCCACAAAAAAGTAAATACATCGTATTTACACTGGGTAGAAAAATCTTCCAACCGATCCAGATTAACCATAATACTCTAATGTCTCCCGTAAATAGCGTACGTTATCTGGGTTTCCAGCTAGACAAATAACTGACTTGGAATCCCTACACTAGGCTCAAACGACTTGAACAAAACAGACGGTTCAGACTACTAGACAGACGATCCAAACTCACATTACAAAATAAAAGACTTCTCTATCCATAACCTCACTAACATACTATCTCTATCCATAACCCTCGCTAACCTCACTATCCATACTAATCTAAACATTCCTTTCGTTAACCATCTAGCCAAAACTCGTTTCCTTAAATTCCATTCATCCACAACTGCTCATCCTAATCCTTTAATTCCACCTGCTTTCTTCAAACACTATTCCCGACAATACACGCAGGCGGCTGAAGAAAAGATGGCCCCGTGACCACCCTGTAGAATAACTCAAGATAGTAGCGATCGCTGGATATCTTCTCCAATCCACACTCCTGTTACTTAAGATTGCCATTTAACAGATTTACTTGTTGCAGTGTATTTTTGTAGTTGTAAAATATCAATAAAAACAAAACAAAAATGTATATAAAAAGGAATATGATCAAGTAAAGAAAGCGTTTTATTGAATATGTGGATGGGGTCCGCAATGCTGGATAACATCTGGTATTTTATCCGTCGTAGCCATATTCATTTGGTTCCTGACCGGTTTCGGATTTTCATCCATCTTTCTGTTACTATGTCATATATACATATATACAACCAACAAGTGTGAGTGTAACAGAAACATTAATTTGAAGTGAACTCTCTACACGAACTTGGTGAATTTGCTCTGACGATGGATGAAAATCCGAAACCGGTCAGGAACGAAATGAACATGCATGCTCCGACGGATAAAATACCAAAACGTTTTATATTTATATAATAGATAATATGTCAATTCTGTCTTTAAAATTCTTGATATATATTAATGGAACATTAGCCTGTTTGAACTTGAGATAGATTACTTAAAATGTAATGTTCAAATGAATAAACTAACTGACTTTATACAAACTGGCAAGACTATGGCACGATCTTCTAAAAGGAATGAAGTATACATATATCCTGCCCTGATTTGTAAAATTAAAACCATTACATTTTATTATGGTAGATTAAATTGAATCAATTAAATACAGCTATTTCTTGCTATTAATGAATACAGCAGGTTTCTATAAACTTGATATACTAACTACTAATTTAAAGTCTCGAACAGTTTTTTTAACCAATAATGTTGCAACATACGCAATCGTTTGAGAGTTAATTAGATTATTCAGTTGGTTTGTCTTGCTCATTTATATATATGTTGGTTTAATAAATAACAGGAAATAAAAGTAATAGAGTGAGCTCTTTTTACACCTTATTATCTCAACCACTGGTAGGCTATGTATAGTAAATACAGGAAAGATAATTAATAATATAAATTGAGGTGAGATACCTCGGGTGGGCTCTGATTAATAGAAAACAGCAAAAATATAAATTGAAGAGTGAAAAATATTGAGTGGACAGTATATAATATAATGTAATGGGTTGAGCAGCAAAATGGGAAATTAAAATATTAAAATTGTATGGCCAAAAATGAATATACATAAATTAAATATAAAAATGGGTAGCAAATATTATTTATTATCACTTTCAATAAGCCAAAGGAATCGCGCTTACCTTAAAACGGAGAACCCTGGTTACCAGTGTTGGAAGACTCATGTGTCATTAGCCCATATCGGGGACAAGAGGAGAAGAGAAATAGGAATAAGAAAATAAATCTTATTTATAAGATTATCTTATCTTATTTATGTGCCTGTAACTCGTGAGTTTCGATCCATACATTGCTGCTTGGCTGATGATTGTAGATAATAATTAAATGGGCTCCCAGAAGCTGCACGGCAAGAAACCAACCGGAAGTAACAATCATATGATTTCACAAGAAACCTATGCAGGCCGGAGAGAACCGAACCGCTAAGTCGACATACGGACAGTTTATTTACACTACCCAGGAAAACCAGAAGTAACAACAAACTTGGGCTTTCACAATTAAAGGTGTAACCGAACTGGCATGAATTGTATAGATATTACACTATGACCTATTCAAAGAATTGTTGCCATAACGACTTAACGAGCTTAAAAAATGGCGACTGACTGAGTGAGGAGAAAAAGCATAGGTTACCCCTCTCTCTAGGACGTTACAGGTTTACAAATTAGTTAATTATTATCAAGGTAGTACAATACCCTCCCCTAAATGAAATTATTGTACGCTGTTGGCGGCAAATTTAAATTTATAGTAAATATCGAACATATGTAATTCATTTGCCTTGGCCACATATATTCTGTCCTCTGCTGAATTACTTGCTGGAAATATTGTCGAGCATTGTTTATTAAAATGTTTATGGCAATGTACTATATTTGTTTGCCCAGGTTTAAGGCATTTAAGGATACAATCGGGGAAATACATTTTGAAGTCATGTATAAAAAAAAAAAAAAAAAAAAAAAAAAAACAGAAAATAATAACTTTCTCCGTTTAAAGGTAAGCGCGATTCCTTTGGCTTATTGAAAGTGATAATAAATAATGTTTGCTACACATTTTTAAATTAAATTTATATATTCATTTTTGTCCATACAATTTTAATATTTTAAGACTCAACCCTAGTCTGGAGTTGATTATAAATAATCAAAGTGCAACAGAATTGCACAAGCACTTACTATATGTTTTAGACGTTTAGGTTAGGTGGTGGGGTATTCCAAGAGAATTATGAATTCTTCGTATGTGGAAAGGGACATTTGCATACAATATTCCTGAATACGCACGTCAGTGGTTAGGACTTAAATCTTCTTATAGTTTACTAAGCATCTCTTAATATTACGAAATTAAAGATTTTTTTTTTTTTTTTTTTGAAACCAATCTATTTACATCAGAAAACTCTCAAGTAGTGAAGATATCAAATAATAAAAAGATAATAACGAATTCATTTACAAATAAATAAAACAATTCATAACGAACTGGATTCTAAAATGTTATAAACCTTCACATGAAGATAAAGAGCTTAAACAGCTTATAAGCAGAAATGTAATTTTTCTTCATAAACCATTGTTTTTTTGTTTTCAAGAGATGTTTTTTTGTAGATTAAACACGACTCTTTCAAAAATATTAAACTTGTTTTGCCCACAGATTAAAAAGTCAGAAAGTTTATTCAACCATTAAATAAACATTTGAAACTTAACCAGATATAACCAACTGTCCCAAACTTTCTTTTCAATTTTGTTTATTTCTCCCCCGCCCTTCGCTTTTAACAAGGTGAAATTAAATCACATTTTATACACTAAAAGGTCAATGACATATTCTGGGGGCAAGTTGAAAAGAAATTACTAATAGAACATTGTACTGAACAGAGAACAAAGCTATTGCTAAAGCTGTGTCATATCCCGTATTATGTGCGGTGTCATGGTATGAATTGGTGGCAAAAAAAACGTTGCTTCCGGAAGTTATCGAAATAAGTAATTTTTTTAAAAATAAAAGAAAAAAAGTCTGATGTGAAATACGCACACGACTTCCTCTTACTGCAAATAATTGAGTTATAATTGACAAATTTCCTTAAAAAATCTGGTGTGAAACATTCACACAACTTTCTCTTACTCCAGTTCTCAAAATTATAATTAACAAATTTTATAGTTTTTGTACTAACTATAATGAAATTCGTAGAAACATGAAAAAACTGTCCAGTAAAAGCGCACTTCCGGTTTACTAATTATCGTGAAACTCGGAATTTTGGTCATCTATTTATTTCTAATTAATTTTTTTTTTTTTTGGATGATAGAATTGTATAATCAACTGTGATAGCACTTTAGAGAAAAACATAACTGCATCCCTCCCATAAAAGTGCACTTAAATGAATTTTCCCCAGAGAAATGTTTTTAATAAAAATTGTAGATCTTTGTATGTGTAGTTTATATAATAAAAAAGTTTCAAGAAAATCGTCGGAGCAGCCATTTTTTGTGAAAATCGCGAAAAAGTGGAAAAATCATATAGTAAAGTAAACGCACTTCCGCTTATCCGAATTTTTTCAAACTCGGAATTTCAACAATATATTCAATTCTAATTAACATTATTTAGATGATAGAATTGTCTAATAAACTGAAATAGCACTTTAGATGAAAACCTAACCCCACTCCTCGCCCACCACTGTCCTTAAATCAATTTTCCCCAGAGAAATGTTTCAAAAAGAAGTTGTAGCTCTTTGGATGTGTAGTTGATATACCAAGTTTGAAGAAAATCGTCCGGAGCCGTTTTTGAGAAAAAACGCATAAAGGTAATAAAAAAAAAGTAGTAAAGTGGTACTTCCGGTTGAGGAATTTTGTCAGATAACGTACTGTCAGTTCCATGGTTGATACCGTCTATGGTTTTTCGTTTTTGAGCTATGCTGCTCAAACCATTTGCTAAAAACCACTATTTGGAATCAGGAGGCCTTAAAACGGATATTTCCGGTGAAAACTCGATATAGCAAATTCGACACGATTACTATACTTCCTCTTACTGGGAGTAAGAGAAAGTAAAAAATATCTGGTTTAAAAATCTCACGCAACTTTCTCTTACTCCTGATAGTACAATATAAATAATTTCTCATATAATAAAATTTTACATTGCTGGATAGGGGCAGAAGTACGTACTTACCTAGTAAGCTTGGCAGATAAAGAAGTGGCTTATGTATTCTAGCCCAGTAACCAACTACATATAACAGGAAATTTAACGCATGGACTTGTAAGTGGGAGGTTTCCAGTTCGAGTCCCGCGTATAACTGCTAAATTTTATATTGGTATGAAGAATGTTAATAGTAAAATAGGTGCTTCCGCCCCCGTCCACGACACCTAATTTGGTAGTTGGACGTTAAGTCCGCTTGAAAAAAATAGGCATTACTCTCTACTTTAGTAAGTTAAATAAAAATTGGTAGGAGTCGCAAAAAATCAAAAATTAAAAAAAATCCATAACTATGGCTGATTGATTTTTGTTGAAAATCTTACTGCCTAGTCCTCCTGGAATAATTTAAATAATACATCATCTATGAACATTTCTGTATTTTTTTTCCCACACTCACCAATTTTTTAAAATAACTTTCGGACTCAGAGGCACCCTCACTCAAGCCGTATGTATATTTTCGGTGAAAACTTGATAATTAAAATTTGACACGATAGCAATACTGCCGCCTTAACAGAAATAAATAAAGAGGAAGTAAAAACACACTTCAAAACTAATTAAAAATTCCATAACTTTATGGTTCTTCAAAAAAAAAATACATTATTTTAAATAAAATATGTATAAAGTTACACAATAAGATATTTGTGTAATTATTTACATAAAAGTAATTAAAAAAAAAAAAAAATGAAAAAAAAAGAAGAAAATTAATAGCATTTATTAAGCAATAAAACAGGAAATGTGTTGGTTAGAATTCAAGCAAAAATACCTTGGCACTTAAAAGCTATGGATATTGCAAAATTTATTTATATTTATTTATGTTATGTCTTTTAAAGTGAATTATATAATGAGGTTAATGGCATAATTGAAAACAAAAACAAAAAAATAGTAATGAATAATAATTAATGTTAATGGGGTAAAAAAAAAAAAAAACTATTGTGGTTTATTTGTGCAGAATTCTAGTTTATAAATTTTTTAGTAGACAGTCATATAATGGATATCAGGATGCAAAATTTATAATGGAGTTAATGTATGAGTTTTAGGTGGATGGATAAGATGGTATCATCATGTTTCAGGGCTGGCTGAACAAGCATAATTTAACCAAAAATATTCAGAAATATATTTTATATTCCATAGAGCAACAACCCGTTTGCTATCAACTATCCAAAGAAGTAACTTCGGATTCCAAATTTCAAATTTGCTAAATTGAAATGAAGTTAAAAGTAGTGTTAGGCTGATCGAGGGCCGTTCAAAGTTGCAATTGGATTTACTTCTGTTATAACCCGATTTTAAACTGCTATAAGTATCCAAGAAAAAATTATTACTGATGCAAAAGTGAGTTTTATAAGGAAATTCCCATTTTTAAGTCCCAAAAGTCCGTTATTAGAAGAGGTGTGTATGTTTATGTATTATTATTATGACAGGGTAGGTACTTTGTAAGCTAGGACCTAAGCCAATTTGACACTGAAATCCCCACAATAAAATAGTATTTTTATTTATTTATTACATTTTAATATTTTAATTTTACATATGGTATTTTATCTGTCATAGCATTGCATATTCATTTGGTTCCACTGACCGGTTTCGGATTTTCATTCATCTACAGAGCAAATTCACCAAGTTCATGTAGAGAATTCACATTTCAGCGTAATACTGAAGTGAAACGTTGAAGTGAACTCTCTACACGAACTTGATGAATTTGCTGTAACGATGGATGAAAATCCGAAACCGGTCAACTATAATGGATAAAATACCAAATGTTATCCATCATTGCGGACCTATCCACATATTTTAATTTTATATTTGTACAAAAATGAACAATATAGGAAACAATCATGTGGGGGCAAAAAAACAATCACTTAGGTTTAAAGGAGAGGAGAGGCAACCACCCAAAAGTCAGTCATGAGGCCACTAGCGTTTAAGCCTTCGGGGTGGATTTCCAGGAAGTTTTTGAAAGAGACTGAAAGACGGACTGCGGATAAATGGATTGGAGTGGATGAACAGGTTTAGATGGAAACTCAGAATAACGGAATTTTGCGGAACTTCTTGGATAAATAAATGGGATATTTAGATCTCTATGAATGGTGTCATTGATTGTAAACATAGCATGAATCATTGACTATTTTGTGGAGGATTTTGGGTTGGATTATTTGGGAATTAGAACGCCTGGCTGAACCCCATAATTCAATGCCCAGATAGGTTTCATTATAGCAGTATATATAAGTCTTTTGTTAGTTAATGATAGTTGGAAACGGCTGTCAAGCGGTCGTTACCTGTCAAGTTCTTTCTTTTAAATCTAGTATGGCGATTCCCAGCTAAATTGATTTTTGGTGGATTCTGGAGTAACTGTGTCATTAGCTTTCAAATATTGACTAGAAGTACTCTGACTCAAGAGTTAAAAAGAATATAAGAAATTATAATTGTATTAAGTGCAGTGAGAGAAAGTCGAATGGTGCTTCATACCAAATTTTTTCTGTTATATATTTTTTGTTGTTGTTAATTTAAGGCGTATTTAACATGTATGGTCATTGGCGCCCAGAACCTTCTCAGTGCACTGCCGGCCTCCGGACACTGTTCTCTCGTTAAAGTGAGCTGTAGAGGCTCCTAAGATAAAAAAAAAAAAAAAATCTAAGGGCAGCACAGCTGGCTCGAACCCGCGTCCTCCGCATGGGAGTCCAGTACGCTAACCACTTAGCTATTCCCCTCCCTGGAGTTATGTAAATTAACTTAGTTTAATAAAGAAATAAAAGTTAAGAACCAGTTATTTCACGATTATTATTTAATTATCACGTAAAAAAAAGAAAACTTTCTAATGTAATCGAACTTCACTAATTAAGCAATCAATCAAACCATTGTTTTACTCTGTGAAATGAAGAATGTGAAATTCTCTCTCTCCCTTTTTTTTTTTTTTTTTTTTTTTTAAACCACCATTACCCTAGTATAAAGCCCTATGATACAATGTTACTCTAAGAAGAGAGAAAAACAATTTGCAATCATAATAAAGTATTTGTAGTAGTGAATATATATTGCTATGTTCAGGGCCACCACAAGGCGCCGTTTAATTCTATTCTTATTTATTTTGCTTGAAAAAATAAACTGGAATAATGTAAAACAGATTTTTATTCTAGACTTTATTTTATTAATAACTCTAATATTGTTTATAATGTTTTATAAACGTTATTGCTTCTTTTAAAAATAAATTCCATAATTTATTCAATACGAAAATTATTTATTAAGTTTTATTATTGAAAACAAGCTATTGAATTTAATTTCTATTGAATTAGGTAGTGATAAATTAAATTTGCAGGATTCTAAAATTGGTGAAGAACTCTTTTGTCTATATTATTATCATTCCTCTCAGCCTGCCGCTGTTCAATATAACTACTACCACTGTATGATAAGACAAGAGCAAAAGGAGTCTGTCCATCGGCTTTGTGGCGATACTTCCACCTGATAGGCTGACATTAGAACCTTTTAAACTAACATTTAAGTCTATGATATTCATTTTTTTTTACTTTTTCTCACGATTTAAAAGATAATATTGTGATCGTTTCGAAACTGTCTTGAACATCTCCAAAGAGGCGAATTACTTTACTGGTTGTTGTGGTGGTTGGTTCCACAGAGCTGGAAAGCATCAGAGATGCGTTTTTCAGACAGTGTGACAACACAGACTTGCACAGAGCAAATTCAGTTCCGAGTGTGTAAACTGAATTTGCTCTGTACAATTCTGTGTTGTTACACTGTATGAAAAACGCATCCTGAAAATGGGCGAACGCCCGAAACCGGTCGATGACCACAAAATGAAGCAGGCTACCATAGAAAATGTCTCTGATACTTTACTGGATACAGTTAGTACGCTATGTTAATAAATTAGTTCCATTTGGTATTTTATCCGTGTAGCATGCGTATTTATATTGTACCTGAGACCGGTTTCCAACTTTCATCCATCGTCAAAACAAAACCACCAAGTTCGTGTAGAGAGTTTCACTTCAACGTAATGTTTCTGTTACACTCGACATTTGTTAGCTATGTAAATATGTGGGGAGGTTTAAACACATACACATAGTAACATAACATTATAACCTCCCCACATATACATATATACAACCAACAAGTGTGAGTGTAACAGAAACATTACATTAAAGTGAACTCTCTAACACGAACTTGGTGATTTTGTTCCGACGATGGGTTGAAAATCCGAAACCGTTCAGGAACAATATAAATATGTATGCTACTACAGATAAATACCAGATGTTATGCAGCATTGCGGACCCATCCACATTTTCAATAAATTAGTTTCATTGGACATTATTAGTCTACTGAAAATGATTATTTTGATTATTATGATATGATGTTTCAGGCGATCACGGTCAATAGTTTCTTCGATATTGAACTTCTTTCCATATTGCAACAGGCTTCTTCAGAACAATTGTTGGCTTGATATTATTACTGGCAACAAATTAGTGTGAAGGTTTTTATTAAAACAAAGCAGTAGAGAGGAGGCGCTTATACTTTCTCCTCTATCTTGCGAATGAATGGGGAAACAGAGAGAATTAATTAAGTAACGACAAGTGCGAGTTTACTTAATGATATTCTCAGTTTTTCGGATTTCTCTAATGCGCTTCTAAGATTTTCCTTAAACTTTAAGCAGTAACTGCTGCTCTAATATAAATTTACTACATTTGATACATCTTTTCAGAAGAAATGAGCATGGTTCTTGGAGAATTGTGAGAGTGCTGTGCAATTAAGCTTATCTCTAAACTAAAATAAAGTATTGCTACGGTGCCAGATTTTCGAAAGTGAGTTTTCACTGGAAATACATGTTTTGATGAGGTCCCCTGAAGTCGGAAAAAAAAATGTTTTTGGCGAATGGTCTGGGGTCTGTAGTGTGCTCTGTCTGGTGTGTATGTGTTGCTTCACAGAATATCTCAAATACGAAAAGTCGGAGAAGCTACAACTTGGTATTATAGGCTTTACCATCGCATCAGACACGAAGATTTCGGGCAAAATTCATTAACCGAAAATACGATTTTACTGAATATTTTTTTAGTTTTTCAGTTTTTCTTGAGTTTTCTTGAAAGATTTCTTTAAACTTCGTATACTATCTACACACATAAATACCAATCACTTTTATTTGAAACATTTTCCTGGGAAAATTCATTTTTGGGGGGTTCTGGGGGGAACTGTAGCGTTATGTTTTCGTCTAAAGTTCCATTTCAGTATAATAATATATGGTTTTGACCACCTGCATAATATTAATACACGTTACAGAACCATTGATAAAATTCCAATTTGAAGAAATTCGGTTTAGCGGAAGTGCGACTTTACAGAATAGGTTTTCGAGATATTTATGGAATTTTCTCGTAAACGGTTTTCAACGAATTTCTTTAAACTTGGAATGCCTGCTGCATAGATTGAAACGTATCACTTTTATTTGAAATATTTTTCTGAAAAAAAATTAAATTTTAGAGGAATACTGGAGGTATTCTCCGCTCAGGTATGCAATTAAAATCCTACTACCATTTTTATGGTCAGCTCAACTAACGTTGCAATTTTAAAGAAAATTTCTTGAAAAGTTAATTTATTTATTTATTTATTTGAAATTTATAACTCAAGACAATATAAAGCTTCCGTAACAAGTTAATTAGCTGATTATAAAAAAAAAGTCCTAAGATTATAAATTCATTAGTGACCTACTGAACCTTACTTATGTACTGACCTCAATCTTCGCGGGAAATGCGCGCTAATGCCGTCTCAGACATCGACTGGAATTGTCAGGAAGTATGAAAGGTGAGAATTGATTAATTAAATGGGACTGGGATGATCAGAGCAAAAAGGTTGAATTTTGTTTATATTATTAAGTTCTTGATGTGGTATACTGAGGTCATTATGAATGGTTCTGTTAGAGACATAGTTATTGTAATGACATGGCAAGGTCATAAGCAATGTCAAACCTTCACAACACATAACAAAAAGAAAGAATAATTTATAACAAGTGGCCTAGCCGGCCGCTGTCTTCAAGACAAGGCCGCGGTCAAACAAACAAAACCAAGGGTCAATACTTTACATCAAAGCAAGCACCGGTAAGCTGGCCACTGACCTAAATCACTGGTCACCAAACTAACCAAGGTCGCACACTAGAACAGATGTCTTGGTGAGAGTGTTGCTAACACTAATATATAAACTACGCCCCATTACAAGAGGGGATGATTATACTTCAGCACGTCAGTAGATTATCATATACGAACAGCAGTTCCGAGTCCCTATACAGGTTTTATTTATACTTATTACCTTAGTTGTGCATCTTAGTTCATTTATTTTAATCATTCTAAATTATTAGTTATTTATCTCCTATTTATTTCTAAGTATTTCTTGTTAATAGTTACCATTACTCACGTTTAAATTATTGTCAGTACAAATACAGTCTATTTTTATAAAATCCTTGTTAATAATTCGAGTGCACTAACTTCCAAAAATCTCTAAACGAACTTCCGCCCTCTTCAAGACATCTACTACATACCACAGGAATCACAATAAACGATTCCACTACATTATTGTGCATTGTTTACACGAGGGAGCATTTTGGACTTAAGAATTCAGGGCGCTAGATATTAGAATGACTGGTTGAACTTCATATTTCGAATCTGTTAGTCCAAATCGTTTTCCGTAGTGCGTTATATATACTTTGTTTTAAGTATTACTTTTGATTATCTACAAAGTAGACGTACTATTGAGTAGTAACCTTTCTTTAGTTCTTATCGTTTTTTAGTCTTGTGTTCAAATTCCATGTATGTTAGCGAATGCTAAATTAAATCACAAGAAAAATATTAGGAGTCATTCTTATAAAATCTTGATAAACCAACTCAGTGAATTTATTTTTTGTACGTCTTCGCCTACGCGCTTTTCTTTTTTTGTGTTCTACGCTGCGAATAAACGTTTACTAAGTGAATAAAATAAAATAAAAAAAAATAATTATATAGCCTTAAACTTAAAGCACTCCACTCTAATTATCACTACCAATAATTTAACGAAGATGACGTAATCTAGAATGTTGATAAGCATGTAACAGATCGCTTATAATGGACTTGATTTATAATATTCTGAAGGTCACTGTTTAGTATCTTTTTACATACAAAATATAATTTAAATCTTTAAACAAAATAAATTATTTTTAATTATTACTTTCATACTTGTTTCATTAACAAGTAATTGTTTAAGAAAATAACCAATGAAATATTTAATCATATGTATCGCGAAAGTGCGTATTTCGAGTTATTCTGAACATTAATAAAAAAATCTGGTGTGAAACACTCACACAACTTTCTCTTACTCCTGTTCTCAAAATTATAATTGACAATGTTATAGTTTGTGTACCAAATATAACAAAATTCGTCGAAAACTGAAAAAGCTGTTCAGTATACGCGCACTTCCGGCTTATAATTTTCTTAAAACTTGGAATTTTGGCCATCTGTTTATTTCTAATTAATTTTGTTTGGATGATAGAATTGTATAATCAACTATGACACCACTTTAGGGGAAGCTGCAACCCCACCCCTCCCCTAAAAGTACCCATAAATGAATTTTTCCAGAGAAATGTCTTAAATAAAAGATGTAGATCTTTGCATTTTTAGTTTATATACGAAATTTCAACAAAATCGTCGGAGCTATTTTTGAGAAAATGACGAAAAACTGAAAAAATCATTTAGTAAAGTGTTAAAACAAACGCACTTCCGGTTATCCGATTTTTTTCAAACTCGGAATTTCAACAACATATTTAATTGTAATTAATATTATGTAAATGACCGAATTGTGTAATAACCTGAAATAGCACTTTAGAGGGTAACCTAACCCCACCCCTCCCCCAGAAGGGCCCTTAAATCAATTTTCCCAGAGAAATGTTTCAAATAAAAGTGTAGCTATTTGTTATGTGTAGTTGATATACCAAGTTTACGAACACTCGTCGAAGCCCATTTTTGAGGAAAACTCACCAAAAACACGTAAAAAAACCCACTAGTAAGTTGGTACTTCCGGTTGAGGAACCTACACTCTGACACATACACCACCCACAGTCAGCTTGCAGGTGACACCTGAATGACGGAATATCAAAGTTCAACTTCTACGGTTTTTTCATTTTTGACCTATGCTGTTCACATACATACACACACACACACACACAAACCATTTGCTAAAAACCACTTTTTTTGACTCAGGGGACCTCAAAGCGGATATTTCCAGTGAAAACTCGATATCGAAAATTGGACAGGATTACAATACTTCCTCTTACTAGGAGTAAGAGAAAGTAAAAAAAGAGTGAAATCTGAATTATATATTGTTTAAAGTTCAGAATAAAAATTAGTCACTAAGTTTTCCGCCTCCAGGTAAGTTGGTTGAATAATCCCAAATATCTCTTCACAGTTTTTCAGTTTTCCAAAAAAAATGTTTCTATTTTTTTTTTTTATATTGTTCATTTTCATATTTCATATTGATATTCATATTCATATACAAAACATGTATTTCCGTTGAAAATTCAATTACCAAAATATCATACGATTACAATACTTCATCTTATAATAACAATAAGAGAAAGCAATAACCATAATTAAGTGTTACACTTACATGTACAAACTCATGTAATAGATACTGGATGGGTTATCTTGTATTACAGAACAAAACGTAATATAAATAAAAACTCACCCTTTTCCAGAATTATGTAATAAATAAATGTGACATACCTGGAACAAATAAAATGAAAAAAATTATTATTGATGATACCGTACATATAAAATATAAAATAATGTATAAAGTAATATAAAAACATGAAAGACCCATACACAGTATTTATAATAATTCCTCTCTAACATGTGAGGGGAATTTAATATGGAATTTTTTTTTTTTTTATTCAAATAACTTGGCACTAATTTGAAAAAAATGTGGTGTGAAACACTCACACACTTACTACTGTGATTTTTTTTTTTTAATTTAAGGCGCGTCAACATTTATGATCATTGGCGCCCGAAGCCTTCTGAGAGGACTGCCGGCCTCCGCTCCGGACAGTGTTCTCGAAGTTACAGACAACACTGTCCACCACCCGACCAGTGAGCTGTAGAGAAGCTCCTAAGAATACAAAAATCTGTTATGAAACACTCACACAACTTTCTCTTATTCCTGTTCTCAAAATTATAATTGACAAATGCTATAGTTTGTGTACCAAATTTAACGAAATTCGACGAGAACTGAAAAAAAAAACTGTTCAGTAAAAGCGCACTTCCGGATTACCAAATTTCCTTAAAAACTCGGAATTTTAGCAATCTATTGATTTCTAATTAATTCTGTTCGGGTGATAGAATTGTATAATCAACTATGATAGCAATTTAGAAGAAGCTGTAACCACACCCCTTCCCTAAAAGTGTCCTTACATGAATTTTCCCAGAGAAATGTTTGAAATAAAAGATGTAGATTATACACGAGGTTTCAAGAAAATCGTCAAAGTTATTTTTGAAAAAATCGCGGAAAAGTAAAGAAATCAGTTAGTTAAATGTTAAAATAAACGCACTTCCGGTTATCCGATTTTCTTCAAACTCGGAATTTCAACAACATATTTAATTCTAATTACTATTATTATTAAGAAGGCAGAATTGTCTAATAAACTGAAATAGCACTTTAGATGGAAACCTAACCCCACCCCTCTCACCCAGAAGTGCCCTTAAATGAATTTTCCCGGAGAAATGTTTTAACTAAAAGTTGTAGCTCTTTGTATATGTAGTTGATATATGTAGTTTAAAGAAAATCGTCGGAGCCATTTTTGAGAAAATTGCAAAAACATAAAAAAAAAAAACCTGGAAAAGTGGTACTTCCGGTTGAGGAATTTTGACAGATAACGTAGTGTCAGATCCCATGGTGATACCTAAACGGAATATCAAGTTTCAACTTTCTACAGTTTTTCATTTGTGAGCTATGCTGTTCACATACATACATACATACATACTCGTACACATACATACATACATACATACACATACACACAGACCATTTGCTAAAAACTGCTTCTTTGGACTCAGGGGACCTCAAAACTGATATTTCCGGTGAAAACTCGATATCGAAAATTTGACACGATTACAATACTTCTTCTTACTAGGAGTAAGAGAAAGTAATACTTATATTACACAGTTGACAGAACTTACTTGTACTGATTGGCACTTTAGAGGATAACGTGACTCAGAAGAACCGCTAAAAAAGATTTACTAGGTAAAAAAAGTTTTCGAATAGAAATCAGTGATCTTCAAATAGTATATCGATAATTAGTATTCCAACCTGTTAGTAATGGAAACCTGCTGATGTCATTCTCGAAAACATTGCAGAAATATATTTGGACAACTTACCCACACAAACTCGATTAGGACTATAAAGAGACAGAGAGAGTATTTTTAGTTAGTTTTTGTTTGGTGTGTGTGTGTGTGTGTGTGTGCTATATCTTATTATATGTTGAAGTTTAAGTATTGGTATATCGTGAACTTCTGATTAGTAGGACCTTATTAGGAATATTAATCCAGACTCGTTAGGCCTAGTTCATAACAATACTAATAAATCATGTTATATGATTAATACCACTAATTTAGAATTACGTTTCTACCTGCATTTAATTATTTATATCTAAATAAGAAGACATGGAAGAATAGAACCAGGAACGGCGGAGCAGAGCTATTTTATATATAATACTGATCATTTTTTCGGCCTAATATTGGCTACAAAATATAAAGATCATGAAACTATATCAGAATGAGTGTGGTAGATGTTTATGATAGTACTGTTTTATTTATATAGATACTGTCCATTTGAGAAATAACATAAAAGCGATCCCATTAGTATAATAAAATAATAAGCAATTTAGAGGACAATACTGGAGATTCATCCGCTCGATCTCAAACCAAGCAATCTAATGATTCATCAGAGACATTTTCCGTGATAGCCTGCTTCTTTTTGTGGTCATCGACTGGTTTCGGGCGCCCGCCCACCGTCAGGACATTTTTGTCAGTGTAATAATAACATAGACTTGCAAAGACCAAATTCAGTTGATACACTCACTCGATTTTAAAAATGTTTTTGTTATGACCTAACTAGGTTAAGAGGGGGTGTTGATACCTGAATGGGAAAACACATGTTTCGGTCCTGTGAAGATATTGTTCCCTTTTAAAAATGGAAACATCAATGAGTGGGGATGTAAAACTTAAACTACGTTTTTTGAAGGAGATTTTACTTTGATGATTATTTACCCATACTAACTTACTGTTTTTATTTATTTATTTATAACAGAGCGAAATAACACGAAAGTGTTTAGCCGTGGGCCACTGTTAAATAGTTACTGATAAGAAATGATAAAATCCGAGCTGAAATATAGTATAGATACATAACTATGTTGAGCAATTAATTTAAATAAGCAAGTTATTTGATAATTATGTATTCTATTCCACATTTCATAATTCAGACACACCATCAAAGTAAAATCTCCTTCAAAAATCATAGTTTAAGTTATATATCCCCACTCATTGATGTTTCCATTTTTAAAGGGAATAATGTCTTTAAAGGACCGAAACATGTGTTTTCCCATTCAGGTAGCAACACCCCTTTCTTAACCTAACTAGGTCATAACAAAAACATTTTTAAAATCCAGTGTATCAACGCAATTTGCTTTGTGCAAGTCTATGTTATTACATTGTTTGACGAAAACATCCTGACGATGGGCGAACGCCCGGAAACCGGTCGATGACCAAAAAAAAAAGAAGCAGGCTATCACAGAAAATGTCTCTTCTGATGCTTTTCAGCTTTGCGAAACCAACCACAACAATCTAATGATTGTCTAAACATTAGGTATGACAATGAGACAAAATAATCCCCATAAATGAGGAAACTGAGGTATTTTATAATATATATTGCTTCAAATTTTCAACATTTAACTCGGTAGCTTGGATATATTACCCTGTTGTGGTTTTCACGGCCAGAATACGCGTTTTGAAAATTAGTAAACCGGAAGTGCGTAATTTTACTGAACAGTTTTTTTTTTTTTTAGTTTTCGCAATTTTCTCCATTTAAAAACACCCAACAAAATGTTCATTAAATTTAGTACATTGGTTATAAAAATTTTGTCTATGTAAGTAGTTTCACACCGGGTTTTTTTAAAAAAATTAATTCTATTTTATAATTAAAAAATAGAAACAGTGGCTTTTTTTTTAAATTTGAATCATAATCAATACAGCATTGGTAAAGATTTTATTTTTAATAATGAATGGTATTTAATTTACATTCAATTGGTGGATGAAAAAATTTGACGGGGAATTTTAACAATCTGGTTCTATCATCACAGATGTAGATTATATATTGAAAGACGACTACTGTAGATTATTTTTTTACTAAATAAAATATATCATTTTAATTATGATTAATTAAAATTTAATAAATAAGGAATTTCATTATGGAAACATAAAATTTCAAAGAAAAAAATAAATAAAATAAGAATTTATTAATTAGTAAACACATTACTAACATTACTAAAAACATCACTAACAAGGTTATATCCTCTGTTAACATAACATAACATAATTTCATGTTAATTTTTATTAAGTAAGTAGTAATATTACTTTCTCTTACTCCTAGTAAGAGGAAGTATTGTAATCGTGTCAAATTTTCGATATCGAGTTTTCACCGGAAATATCCGTTTTGAGGTCCCCTGAGTCCAAAAAAGTGGTTTTTAGCGAATGGTCTGTGTTGTGTGTGATGGTGTGTCTGTGTGTGTGTATGTATGTGAACAGCATAGCTCAAAAACGAAAAATCGTAGAAAGTTCAAACTTGATATTACGTTTAGGTATCACCATGGGATCTGACGGTGCGTTATGTGTAAATATTCCTCAACCGGAAGTACCACTTTACTAGTTGTTTTTTTTACGTTTTTGCAATTTTCTCAAAAATGGCTCCGAAGATTTTCTTTAAACTTGGTATATCAACTACACATACAAAGAGCTACAACTTTTATTTGAAACATTTCTCCAGGAAAATTCATTTAAGGGCACTTCTGGGGGAGGGGTGGGGTTAGGTTTTCATCTTAACTGCTGTTTCAGTATATTAGACAATTCTGTCATCTAAATAATGTTAATTAGAATTAAATATGTTGTTGAAATTCCGAGTTTGAAAAAAAATAGATAACCGGAAGTGCGTTTTTACTGAAATATAATTTTCAGTTTTCTGGTATTTTCTCGAAAATGGCTCCAACGATTTTCTTTAAACCAGGGTTGTTAACTATACATATAAAGAGCTACAACTTTTATTTGAAACTTTTCCCCTGATAAATTCATTTAAGGGGACTTTTGGGGGAGGGGGGTTATGTTTTTCTTTAAAATGCTATCACAGTTGATTATACAATTCTGTCATCCAAATTGAAATAACTAGAAATTATTTATATGACCCAAATTCCGAGTTTCAAGGAAATTAGTAAGCCGGACAGTTTTACTGGACAGTGTTTTCACTTTTCGACGAGTTTCATTAAATTTGGTACACTAACTATAAAATTTGTCAATTATAATTTTGAGTACTGGAGTAAGAGAAAGTTGTGTGAGTGTTTCACACCAGATTTTTTTTGTAATCAGGCCATGAAACAAATGTAAATATGGTATTAACGTTTATAAGTTAAATTAGGTTAGTCACGAGAATATAACATTAAAAATCTGTAAAACATTGTTTTGTGTTTTCTTTTATAATTATCTGTACTAAGCTAACTTAACCTTAATATATGTGTGTGTCTGTTTTATTTTATGTATGAAGATATTTTCTATTTAAATAGTCGTCACGCAAATGGATAAAATTAAAAATGTTGAAAAAAAAAAAATCGAAGCTAGTTACTATTCTATTATGTGGAAAAATTTGTATCCAAATACAAAATGGGTCATAAAAAGACGCGAAACATATATAGTAACCTATATATATGTGTTCCTATTATCACTAAGGTTGACTTGATTATATTCCCTAATTCTCATTTTATTGATACAATATTCAAAACGCCTTTGTAGTTCAATCAAACGTGTAAGTTGATTATATGTATGTATATCGTACATCAGACAGACAAAACTTTCAGTCTAGTATTTTAGACGCCTATTTTCGCCCACTTTAGTTTCTGTATAAACAGCGACATTGAACAAGAAAGATTGGTAATTACAATAAAAGTGAAATTACAATAAAAAAAAAAAAAAAAAACCATTGAACTGGACAAAATAATCTGGCGTGAAACACTCACACTTTCAATTGTAGTTACCTTACCTTACCTGAAAATAGGAATTTTTACAAAAACTGTAGTTGTCTTAACACTCACTAGATAGCTAAAATCAATTCTTTTCGAAAAAAAAATGTAATACAGTAAGAAATATAGTGTGTTTAGGGAAATTCTTTAAACTATTTGAAAAAAAAAAAAAAAAATCTGATGTGAAACAATCTTACGGAAATCGTCGAAAACTGAAAAAAAAACGGTTCAGTAAATGCGCACTTCCGGTTTACTAATTTTCTTGAAACTCGGAATTTTGGCTATCTATTTATTTCTAATTAATTTTTGTTTGGATGAATAGAATTGTATAATCAATTATGATAACACTTTAGAGAAAAACATAACCCCACCCGTCCCCTAAAAGTGCCCTTAATGAATTTTTCCCGAGCAATGTTTCAAAATAGAAGTTGTACACCTTTGTATGTGCAGTTTATATAGTAAGTTTCAAGAAAATTGCTGGAGCCATTTTTGAGAAATCTCTCAAAAAAGTGACAAAAATCATTTAGTAAAGTGATAAAGTAAACGCACTTCCGGCCGGTCATCCGATTTTTTTTCAAACTCGCAATTTCAACAATATATTTAATTCTTCTAATTAACATTATTTAGATGACAAAATTGTCTAATAAACTGAAATAGCATTTTACAGGAAGCCATAATCCCAAATAAAACTTGCAGCTCTTTGTATGTGTAGTTTATGTACCAAGTTTTGAAGAGAATCGTTGGAGCCATTTTTGAGAAAATCGTAAAAAGTAAAAATAAAAGTAAACAACTAGTAAAGTGGTACTTCCGGTTGAGAAATTTTGACAGATAATGTACTGTCAGTTCCTATAGTGATACCTAAACGGAATATCAAGTTTCAACTTTCTATGGTTTTTCGATTTTGAGCCATGCTGTTCACATACATACATACATACACACAGACCATTTGGTAAAATTTGGTAAAAACCACTTTTTTGGACTCTAGTGACCTCAAAACGGATATTTCCAGTTGAAAACTCGATATCGAAAATTTTTGGCACGATTACAATAATTCCTCTTACTAAGGGGGTAAGAGAAAGTAAAAATTGTGTGTAAACTAAAAAACAAAAATATACATTAACCCTTTCATATAAAGCCTCTACCCAAGCATCTTTAGCAGAACAAATTCGACTTAAAAGTCAACAAGGGTTATTTTTTTTTATACAAAATCTTCATTTATTCCTCTTTCTGGTTTTTTATTTATTTAAAGAAGCTTAATTTGAACGATTATAACGGTTGAGAATATTTCTATTTTTATCTCAAACTAACTTTGGCGGGTTACTTTTGGAATGTTATTCTTTCTTCTTTTTTTCACTGAGAGCATTAAAAGTTACGTCTTTATTCAAGAGGTATGTTCTATACAATAAATATATAAACATGCGATTAAACTCTACAGATGCATCTTTTTTTTTCATGATAAAATAACAATTTTCAATTTTGAAGTTAATATAAACATAAAGTTTTCTTACATTTTTGTCGGTCTCTGTTTGATAAATCGTTTGTTTATTTTTCATTCAAAATACGACCAAACGAAAGAGATTTCTAGGAAACCTGATATTCATTTACAGTTTTTATTTCAAAAATAATATCTATTGTTGAATGAATGAAAATAAACAAAAAAAAAAAAAAAATTCTTGGATCTTAAAAGGAACCCTAATAATAAAAATTAAAATACGATGCATGTCCAGTAAGTAAGTGTACTGAGGCTCTCACGGTCGGAGGGATTTTGTTTTCGACATGTTGCCTACAACTGTCGTGTAGCCTGATTCCTCCCCTCCGCAACGAGACCGGTTCGAGAAAAATGTCAATCCAATCTCCCGCCAAGTGTGAAATACGCAGCGTCATCCGTTATCTCGTTTGGAAGGGAAAAACTCCGGTTGAGGTTTATAATGAGGTAAAAACTGCATATGGTGAGATAAAGCTATGAATCGTACGAGTGTGTTCAAATGGTGTCGCGAGTTTAAAAACGGTCGTACGTCTGTGCATGATGATCGGAGGAGCAGAAGACCTTCAATTGTGACGAAATTGTGAATCGAAAATGCGCTCCGTGACGATCGCAGATTGATTGTGGATGAACTTTCTGCGATGTTTCCGCAAATCTCCAGATCTCTGCTATACGAAACCATCACAGAAACCCTCGGATATCAGAAACTGTCAGCGAGGTGGGTCCCAAAACAGCTGACAGACCAACACAAGTTGAATTGACCAACACGAAGGAACTGCTTGCCTCGCTTAAATGGGATGTCCTGAACCATCCCGGCGCATTCCCCTGACCTAGCACCTTCAGATTACTATCTCTTTACCTCCCTGAAGCTGCACATGGGTGGAAAAAGGTTTTCAACCGACGAGGAGGTGAAGGGGGAGGTGGAGAAGTGGACGGAGGGGTTGGCGGGAAACTATTTCGAGGAAGGCATCAAAAAATTAATACCCCAGTTCACCACCTGCTTGAGAGGAATGGTGACTATGTCGAAAAATAGCTTACATATGTACTAATGTAACCAGATAATTTTTTTGTTCAAATAAAAATTTTTGTAACCTACAAAAATTCAGTACACTTACTTACTGGACATGTCTCTTATCTCCTTGAAATCCTAAAAAGGATACACTGCTTTTATAGATTTTATAATTTTTATAAAACGTTAACATTTTTTTTTTTTTTGGATTACAATTTTTGCATTCATTTTAGTTTCCGTTTTATAACCGATATTTTTCTGGTATACATGGATCTGAACCGATCGGGAAGAGAGCGCTTCTTTTATTTACCTAACCTCCGTATTCAAGTTTTATGTAATTTTATCGCATAAAATGGGTAAAAAAAAAATTGAAGTGATTTAAACAAAAAATTCTTTAATAATTATTTATAATAATAATATATTTTAACATCGGACACATTTTTTGTGATAGCCTGCTTCTTTTTGTGGTCGGTCATCGACTGGTTTCGGGCGTTCGCCCATCATCAGGATGTTTTTGTCAAAAAGTGTAATAACATAGATTTGCACAGAGCAAATACAGTTGATACACTCTGGATCTTGATGGGCGAACGCCCGAAACAGGTTGATGACTACAAAAAGAAATAGGCTATCATGGAAAATGTCTAAGATGCTTTCCAGCTCTGCGGAACCAACCACAACCAACAAGAAATATATTTTAATATTAAAACATCGTAAGAAATGACAAAATTAGCTTAAAGCTTTAAAATAATATAATTAAATCTTTTTACCTGTAATAATTATTCAATTATTTGTAATCAAACTTTTTTCTGGCCATTTCTAAAAAACCAATCTGTCCAAGCTTATCATTATTGATCAGATTTTTAATCAATATAATGGATATGAGAAGGAGAAAATTAGAGTGTTTGGGTTTTAAAAGATGAAATAAACTGGAATAAACGCTGAACACTGTATAATAATAGGAGAGACAGAAATTGCCAGGAATTTACACGTATAATAGAAATTAGATAGTGAGAGATTTAGACTGAATGAATATAAGAGGGTAGTAGTTGGTTGCTGACTGGTTGAAAACTACTGTTTAGAAAAAACCGTTCCCCTGAAAAGGTGGCTACAGACTATGCATGTATTCGCGATTCGTGATGCGCGATGCCTGATTCGTTCAGTTCGTTGCAGTTCTTAGTAATTCGCCAACAGAGCATACAGACTATGCGTTTGTTCAAGATTCGTATGCGTGATGTGTGATTTATCCATTTTCGTTCGCAGTTTCAAATTAGTTCACAGAAATTGGTGAGCACGAGAGCAAAGCCTATATATTAATTATTTCAGTAGGTACATGTATATTATACTTAAATTGTATGTACATATTTTTGCTCTGAAAATATGGAGAGTGACGATGATCTGGCAATAGCTAGTGCTGTTTTTATAATCATTGTGCAAAAGAAGAAGAAGTTTTTAAACAAATGGAAAAAACGCAGATGGTGGAGTATATCACTATTCAAAAATATAGACAGGTAATTATTAAGAACAAGAACACAAGATAGTAAAAAGAACAAGAATGTTTAAGACAGTAAAAGCAAGAATTAAATGTAATGTAAACATAATCCCCTCGAACAAATTAGCGAGCACAACGAATTGACGAATTAACTATGAACACAGCTCGAACTTCGGCTAATCTGCGGTTCGTGTTGTTGATGCACAGCCTTTGATATTCGTCAATTTACCGCTCATTAAGAGCGAATTACTGTGCACACAGTAATCATGTTGTTTACGAATCGAATTTTTAACAACAAATCCATACACACACTACAGGCTAGCTTGGCTATATATATGCAGAATCTTCCACCCTACTCTGGCCTAGGTAGCGACAAAACTATGTTTTGTGATTCCCTCCGCTCTTCGGATCCTATAACATCAATAACGTTGGGTTGAAACTGAGAAATCTCAGTCATTTGGGTATATACTAGATTTCGTGCAGTGCCCAACTTTACTCGGAGGCCATATTTTCTAGGAGAAAATAAACGATTTCATTCCGAAATATTTCTTAAGTTACTGCAAGGGGTCTCTCTTATTACGACATATTCATGCCGGATAGTACAAAACGACAGTAAAATACGTAACCACTTTGTTATTGGAATAAATCCTTTATTGAAAACAAATTCGAAACAATAACAAATAAAAACGGATATTATTAAGTGAAAAAATTAAATAAATAAATAAATAAAAAAAATGTAAAGCTAACAAAATAGGAATGAATATTAGTTTAATATATTCATTCGCTCATGTAGTCCTTAAAGAATTAAGAGTTTTTACTAAAAGTCTCGTTTTCCCCAAGTAATTCAAACTAAAACCTGTTCCAAAAAAAAAAAAAAAAAATCTGGTGTGAAACACTCACACAACTTTCTCTTACTCCAGTTATCAAAATTATAATTAACTATAAGGGCTTATAGTTTGTGTACCAAATTAATTGAAATACGATGAAAACTGAAAAAAGCGTTCAGTAAAAGCGCACTTCCGGTTAACTAATTAACTAATTTCTTACTTGAAACTCTGAATTTTGGCCATCCATTTATTTCTAATTAATTCCGTTTAGATGATAGACTTGTATAATCAACTGTTATAGCACTTTAGTGAAAAACATAACCGCGTCCTCTCCCCTAAAAGTGCCATTAAATGAATTTTCCTAGAGAAATGTTTTAAATAGAAGTTGTAACTCTTTGTATGTGTAGTTGATATACCAAGTTTAAAGAAAATCGTTGGAGCTATTTTTGAGAAAATCGCGAAAAAGTGAAAAAAAATCATTCAGTAAAGTGGTAACGTAAACACACTTCCGGTTATCCGATTTTTTGTCAAACTCGGAATTTCAACAACATATTCAATTGTAATTAACATTATTTAGATGATAAAATTGTTTAATAAACTGAAATAGCACTTTTTAGATGAAAACCTAACCCCCACCCCATCCCCATTCTCCCTAACTGCCCTTAAATGAATTTTCCCCGAGAAATGTTTCACATAAAAGTTGTAGCTCTTTATATGTGTAGTTGATATACCAAGTTTGAAGAAAATCGTTGGAGCCATTTTTGAGAAAATCGCAATAAAGTCAAAAAAACTATTAAGTAAAGTGGTACTTCCGGTTGAGGAATTTTGACAGATGACCCACTATCAGATGCCATGGTGATACCTAGACGGAATATCAAGTTTCAACTTTCTGCGGTTTTTCGTTTTTGAGCTATACTGTTCACATACACGCACACACACACAACATTTGCTAAAAACTACTTTTTTGGACTCAGGGGACCTCAAAACGGATATTTCCGTTGAAAACTCGATATCGAAAATTTGACATGATTACAGTACTTCCTCTTACTAGGAGTAAGACAAAGTAATTAAGGATTGAGAACACGGAGGAAACATTCAAAGTATCGTTCACTGCACACACATACAAATATTCTGTGTTAAATAAAAATAATAGGATTTTTTTTTTTAAATAAAACTGAAGATAATTTAACATTTTTAAAAATCGAGAGTAGAGGAACGTTTTAAGCAAAACTTCATGAAGGATTCACACATAATATCCATCAAATTGACTTTCTTAGGTCATGTTTTCGAGTTAATCAGTTAAAGTTGAATATAACAGTACTAAAAAGAGAAAGTAAAAATTCTTTCTGATATCAAATTAATAGAAGAAAAAAAAAAAATAAATAAATAAATGAAATCTTATTGAAATATGAAGTCATAGGAATGTTTAGGATTTGATGACAGAAGGTCCTGGAGAACAGAATCACATTTTTGGTGGCTCCAGGTAAAGCGGAGTCGGAATCGGAAAATAACATGAGTATGGAGCAAACTGAAGAGTTTTCGGGGCAAATTTGGCACATTTGTTGGCTGGGCAATTATTACTAAGCATTGATAAAAATAACTAAGAATACGATTTGCAAAAAACTATACAGAGATATAGGGGCAACTACGATTTAAAATTTTATTACATTGGATGTAATTATAGGGGGATCTTATCCAACAAAATTATAAAACACTCCAAGGTTTAAAAAAATTGCTTCATTTCCCTTCCTTTCATGTCCACCTTTCACGCTGAAGCGTAGTAAAATAAAGAAAACAATAATCAAATACAACATCGTTCCCAAAAAAGTCAAATGAAAATTAAAACAAAACAAAAATCAAAAACTGCAAGGGGTTCTCAAACCGGGTGTGTCTCTTGCGAATGCCTTCAATGCCGTTAGTGAAAAATATCGTACGTACTGTTTTTCGAAAATCTGATAAAAAGGAAAATATTTTCGCTTTTAAGGTAATATAAGTTTCTCTTGGCCTTTACTATCTTTAATTTTTTTATTTTTTTCCTCATAAAACAAACATACCAAAGAAACTTTTAACTGAACAAATAAGGTTAGCTAACTTTTCTAGAACCACAATAAAATTATTCATTATAATATGCAGAAAAACTTCTAAGGCTGTTTTTAGCGTTTTAATCCATATGAAACTTCGTGCAATAAAAAGTTTATTTGGTATAAAATTAAGGATACAAAACATATCAGTGAATTATTTATATGTGAAAGGTCAGGTTCAGGTCAAATATCGAGCCTAAAACATAAACGCGCCTGCTTTTCCTTAAGGCTGTTTGAGTCCCCAAAAGTATTAAACATAATCATTATAGTAATAAATAAATAAATAAATAAGATTCTCAAAAGAAAAAAAAAAAAAAAAAATTAATATATTGTAAAATTAATGCTGACCATACGGAAAAGCGCCTTCTTGGAAATTGTGGAGGTGGTGGTAATGTACAAGATAGACTTTCTGATGCTCTCAATTCTTCTAAACGTGGGATAGTCCTTCCTGGGCTGCCACTTTCTGATCTTGTACGCATTCTTGCACCATGTAAACTGTTCCATCTTTTCAATGGTTCTGATGATACTATAATAGTTGTCTGGCCAACAGTAGTTGAGGTAGATATACCAATTCTACCACGCAATCCTTCGCTATGTTTCTGCATAACTTTTATTCAAGACATGTCATCCTAATTAGGTTTAAATTTTTTTTTTTTTTTTTTAATATATATTTTCTATATAAGCGTATTTTGGGAAGATCTTCTCTTAAAACTTGGATTTTTTATCAGTCACAAAAGTCTACACAAATTTCGACACAGCAACAATAAAAAAAACTACAACTAAATTTAACATAACGCATGTTATAATTAGCTCTTTGGTAAAAAAATTAAATTTCTTCAGCACGATAATATCACTTGAAGACACAATACTGATAAGAAAGCGCTGTGTTGTTACTTGGTTGGGAATTTTTGGAAATTTCTGTAATACAGATTTTTTAAATGTTTTGAATGGTACACTACACTAATTTTCTTAAACACCACATTAAAATAACGTAAAGGAACTGAAAATTGGAAGAAACATTGGGTCACCACATAATTGGATCAAACTATAATTAAAAAAAAACAAAACAAAAATATGCGAAAATAAGAAAAATAATGAGACTAGAAAAATAAAACAGACGAATAAAATAAATAACAAAAAACACTTGATTAACAGCGAGCACAGAGTACGCCTCCAAACTGTACGTTGAACACGGTAGGACTGAAGCCAAGTATAAAGAGAGTAGTATAGGAGAAACTTGCTAACACACACACACTGTGACGCCCCACTCTGCCGCCCCACACACAAATTCTCCCCACTACT
>JAAEAF010004791.1:0-76170 GCA_011037195.1 Triatoma infestans | reverse complement strand
AAAAAAAAAAAAAAAAAAAAAAAAACTAGTAAGGTGGAACTTCAGATTGAGGAATTTTGACAGATTTCGTACTGTCAGATCCCATGGTGATACTACCTAAATGGAATATCAAGTTTGAACTTTGCGATTTTCCTGAACTGAGCTATGCTGTTCACATATGTACACACACATACAGAGAGAGAGAGAGGGAGAGAGAATGAGAGAGAGAGAGAGAGAGACCATTTGCTGAAATCCACTTTTTTGATCTCAGGGGACCTCAAGACGGATAAGTAAAAAAAGAAAAACTGTAGGAAGCTCAAACTTAGTAATTCCATTTAGGTACCATTACAATAACTGACCAAAGATTTCCGCCAAATTCCAGGTTGGCAACTTGTCCATGTACACACACCTTCTATATTTATGTTAAGAGAAATGAGTAACATTTGTAGTTATAGAAAAAACAAAATATTGTCATTGTTTAATATAATTGTATTAACAGGACTAAGAGAAAGTCGTATGTGAGTGTTTCACGCCACTTTTATTTCTGATAATATATAATTTCTCGAAAGGGATTGAAAGTTGGATTTAGCTAATCTCCGCTAAACATTACAGATAGACAGATCTTAATTTTATCTATATAGATCTATAATTTAATTAATTTTATTCAAATTCCAGATAACAATTAAATAAAGGAGTAATAAAGGAAATACAAAAACAATAAGGTGACCTCGGATGGATGAGAAACACTTTAATATATAATTGGTTTAAAAAACAAAAGGGAAATGATTTTTTTGCTTTGTTTTATTTAAAGAGAAAATGCTATTAGTTTCCATTTTCTAACTAAGTGGAGTCCAGGAAAATTTCATTAATTTAAAGTAAATACTTTTGCAACAGTACTTTTCTTCTTACTATTCCCTCTGTGTTCACATCCCCACCCCGTTTGTATTTCATTCCCTTTGGAACTTATATTAATTAAGGGACAATTTTTTTTTGTGTGTTTTTTACTGTTGTCTGTAGACAAACTGGAAAAGATTATAATAGTATGAAAAGTTTCATTTTCCAGCTTTGTATTTCTCTCAGCATTGTTTTTCTGATAATTTTTTTTTTTTTTATCTTTGCTAAGTTTTTCGACAAATCATTTTTCCTAAATGAAAATAAAAAAAATCTGGTGTGAAATACTCGCATAACTTTTTCTTACGGTAATTGATAAATTTTATAGTCACTATACTAAATTTAATGAAATTTATCCGTGTATATATGGAGAAAATTGCGAAACTGAATAAAACTATTTAGTAAAAACGTATTTCCGGTTCACTAATTTTCTTGAAACTCGGAATTTTTAAAATTCTGATATAATGACCTAAGATATAGCACACTATAGAGAAAAACATAACACCACCTTTCCTTCAAAAACCCCCTTGAATGAGTTTACCTGGAGAAATGTTCCAAATAAAAGTTGTAGCTCTATATGTGTGTAGTTCACATACCAAGTTTAAAGAAAATCGTTAGAATCGTTTTAGAGAAAAACGTAGAAAACTAAAAAATACTTCAGAAAATACTGATCAGTAGAAACGCACTTCCAGTCATCCGATTTTCTTCAAACACAGAATTTTCACAACATATTTCATTCTAATTAGTGTTATTTAGATCAATAGATTTGTTTAGTAAACTGAAATAGCACTTTAGAGGAAATCGTAACCTCACCTCTCCCCCAAAAGAGCCCTTAATTGAATTTTCCCGTAGAAACGTTTCATAAAAGCTGGCGGCGTTTGCGAGAAAATCACAAAAACTGAAGAAAAGAAACATTCAGCAATTCAGGTTGAATGATTTTTATGAAAAGCTTATTTTCAAGTCTCCTGGTAGCACTTTAACGAAATTTAGGTTTGAATATTCTGCAATTTTTCGCATTTGAGATATGTTCATTAACATACTCTCGAGAGCGGCGTTCATTGACGGCGAAAGTGCATTGGGGACTTGGAAATTGTTGAGGCTCTGAAAGTAATATATAAAGGCGCTTTCCTATCATTATTATCATACGCTATTCCTGTTCAGCATTCAGCACTTCGTCTGAAAAGAAATTAAAAAAATCCTGAAGAGGAAAATTGAAAGAGTGCAATGGCTGTTTTTATTGCGCCAAATAAAAGGATACCGCACTATTTTCTTTAATGCCGCCTGTGTAATAGCCGGTGTGATGCCAATATGCGTTCAATTCAAAGAATATGTTACTCTAGATGTCATCCAGGCGGGAGGAAGTGTTGAAGGCATAGACCGAAGATTATTTTCAAGATGTGGCCGCTTCCTGCCAGATTTCCGGCAATTATTAATGGACATAGTGATGGAGGATGCTGTGGAAATCTTCACCGATTGGTAGCAAGGAAGATGAGCGAATCGGATGTGCTTTCGTTGTTTACAGATTGGAGCGGTAGTAGTGGAGGAGAAATTTCGACTTGCCTCATTCTGTTCAAATAATCAGGCTGAATAGCTGGCCATTGGAATGGCTGCTGTCAAATGCTAGGACAAGTGACAAAATTAAAATATTCACAGATAGTCTTATCACTTTGGATTCCTTACGGAATGCCGACAATCACTTACCCTTGATGGTAATGATAAGAGATAAAGTTTACGAATTGCAATAACATTTGCGTCATTTCGTTTTCATGGGTAAAGGTAGATGTTGGAATTATCGGCAACGAAAGAGCAGACATGTTGGCCAAATTGGCTTCAGGAGATAATGACCTGCCAGTCAAGTATAATAAGTGTCCAAGAGCAACGGTTTGGGCATGGCTTGGATGTTTGGCAACTGCTCTGGTCGGAATCGTCTACAGGAGCTCTGACAAGAGAGTTTTTCCATTCAGTCCTAAGATGCGCCTTCTAACGATTCACTGCAGGCTAACCCAGCTTCTGTCAGATTTACTATTATCGTTTCTCCCGCCTGTTTCTGCGACTCCTTTACACCACAAACATTGGACCACTTATTGTGAGATTGCGTTAGTCTATTATCTGCCAGGCGGATATTTTTATAGCAGGTCATCCACTCAGGACATGCGTTGGCCACTTGCTAAACCAGAATTGCTTCAAGCAGATTTGTACTCACATTTTTCAAGATACATCTCTCAAATATTTAAATTTTTTAAATGACTGAACAATATCAATCCTATGCAAAAAAAAATCATTAAAGCAAGGTTAATAATTCTACAAAGTTTATTTTTATCTCTTAAATTTTTGTTTTTATATATTAATTTGTTTTTCTATAGTGCATATGCTGCTTTTGCATCTTCAATCGCGTATTACTTATGCTTGTATTTATCTGTTTGTATTATCATTTAAGTGTCAATATTATGTACATTATCATGTAATTATTATGTCCGATATATTTACTTATTTTCTTAAAGCATTAACTTTATTTTGTTAGTATGTATCAATTACAATTGATGTAAATTTCATGTAGTACTCAGATGAATGGAACATGTTGAAAATAAAGGTAATAAAAACACACACACACACACACACACATACACAAATACGCGAGACCAATTGCTAAAAAACCACTTTTTTTGGACTCAAGGGACCTTAAAACAGATATTTCCGGTGAAAACTCCATATTGAAAATTTGACACGATTATTAATACTTTCACTTTTATTTGTAACATTTTCCAAAAAAAATGAAGTTGATTTTTAGCTAATTGTGGAAGCGAAATGTTATCTGCAGTTTGTTCAGTGTTTTTGGTGCGCTCTAACAGGAGTAAGAGAAAGTTGTGTGAGTGTTCCACATTAGATTTTTTTTTATATATTTATAAATCATGGTTATTGTTTACTTATTTACATAGTTCATTGTTTTTATTCATTAGTCACATGTTTTATTGATTTTCACCGTGTCATTAAGCGAGTTAATAAAATTTATTATTACGTCTATCTGCGAAGAAGTCGTAAACTGTAGTTAATTAATTCTATTAAAAAGAAGGATAAGAGTTGTTGTCTGCTCAAGCAGTCATTAAAATTTATTCATACATTGTTTAAATTTATTATCCCCCCCCCCCTCAATCAGTAAATAAATACATTTCAGTAAAGTTCATTTTCCCTAGTTATACTAATATAAAACAATTGGGCGCCATAATTGGTTGGTGAAGGCGCCATTGTACTCGCCGGCTGTGTCCGTTTGTTATTTCCTTTCTCTTCTGACTCTGTTCTTTTTGTTCTATTTATTTCGTTTGTTATTTTTATTTTTTGTTCAAGCTAATTTATTAAATATCTTTTATTTACTAATTTGTTCTTTTCTTCTATATTTTTTATTGTCCATGTTTTCTTATTAATGTAATTGTTGGAAATTGTATTACAAGATTGAGGATAGTGCTTTTGGATCTGTTAATAAAGCTACCTTTTAATAAAAAGGTTCTTACTTTTCGAAAACCCTTGTCATTCGTATCACTTGTTATCATTCTTCTCTTGAACACTTTCTACCACACTTTTCTTTGTTTATGAGCTGAGGATCCGGATCTATCGTCGTACCCGTCTCATAACTTACCCTTTTTAATCTTTTCTTTAATAAAGTTGCTTAGCATAACGTTATAATAGAATGAATTGGGTACATACATTTGTCGGCTGTTTACGAAAGAATTATCTCAGTAAGATATGTTGAGTACGCATATACTGTCTGAGTACTTAGCATTCCCCAGTTCAAGAAAATCATTAGTTTCCGCGTAAATTTAGGAAAACACAGAAATTTATTCTGTAAAATCGTAGTTTCCATTAACCGAATTTTTACTTTCTATGAGTACGAAAAAAAAATTGTTTTTAACGGATAGTTTGTGTGTGTGTATTTGTGAAAATATCTCTAAAACGAAAAGTTGCAGAAAGCTCATGTTAGGTATTACGTCCAGATACTTCCATTATATCTGACTATTTCTGGCAAAGTCTATCCACCAAAAGTGCGATTTTACTGAAATTTTTGTTTTGTTTTTTCGTGATTTTTTTTTTTGGAAAACTGTTGAAACGATTTTCTTTAAATTTCATATACCATCAAGAATTTAACATTTCCATTACCCCATAATGTCATAACTGTAATAGCTCAATTGAGAACTTGTAATACATTAAATTTAAAATTATATTTTAAACACAATATATACGAGATAAAAACCAACAGAAATCTGTCAGATTTGTAATATGATGCAGAAATATTACTTATAAATTTAGGTGTTAAAAAAAAATTAAATGTAAACAAATACTTTGAAGTATTAAACTTTGATATAAAAAATAAAGCCGTATGGATTTATAATTATTTTCATAATATATGTAGATTACGCTCTTTTTGTTTGGGTCAATAACGCATGTACCATTTGTTATTGTACCCTGAATATACAAGAAAGGTATGCCCTTGTTTTAGCGTGGTTGCTGTAACTTGGATAAATTTAAATTAGTGTTTACAAATTAAAAATTTTTACTTGCGTTCGGGAATGTAAATGAAAAAAAACTTATTCAGTCTGTTAATGTATGTAGGCTAAATTATGTTTTAATTTGAAAGAAATTATTATTATTTATTTTTCTTCTTTTTGTTTATTTATTTATTTATTATTAAGTTTATTCATATTAATCATGTAAGTTTGCTTGTTAATTATTTAGTGTGAGCTCTGTCCAACAAGATTCTGTATCTTAAGGTGGATAATAAATAAAAAGGAAAAAAAAAAAAAAATTACCATCTAGATCTAGACCTTTTATTTGAAACATTTCACTTAACGGAAAAATATACTTAAGGGGCCTTTCGCTGGAAGGGAAGGGTTACTCTCTTCTCTAAAGTGCTACTATTATTAATTATACAATTCTATTACCCATATAATGTAAATGAGAATTAAGTATGTTGCCAAAATTCCCAGTTTGAAAAAATCGGTTGACCGGAGATGCGATTTTTGCTGAACTTCTTTTTTCAGTTCTTTTTTTTTTTTTTTTTTTTTTCAGTTTTCTGCTATTTTCTTCGTAAACACCATTCGGGTTTCATGACACATGTAATACTAACTATATATACAGAGATATCACTTTTGTTTCAAGTCATCAAGTCAATATCAAATTGTTTTCTCGAGAAAATTCATTTAAGGGGGATTTTGGTAGAGAAGGGGGTGGTTTGCTATCCTCAAGGAAGTCGTTTTCATAAAGCTCAGATTCTCACATTCAGGTGAATTGAAGGCAACTAAGCATTTAGTAAGAATTATATGTTTGAAGAAAATTACACTGTTGTAACTATATAGTATACAAATTGCAGTAAGAGTAACTTGTTTGAGTGTTTCACACCAGATTATCTCTATGAAGGAATCAACGGGTTACCTTAATTTTATCAAGGTTTTGCTGAGGAACACCTGAGAATGGCTCTTAGAAATAAGGAGAGCCAGGTGCACTGAATGCTCTTGCCGCCTTCACAACCACTTCATTCGTGGTCAGGGTGTGCAAAGAATCCCTGAATTGATTTTCCCGACACAATGAAGTTCGGGTGGAGTGGGTGCCAGGCCATATGGCGATCAGCGGTAATGAAACATCCGATCAGGAATGGGGCGAATACTCCGTTCTGGGATCCAGTACTTGCTGTAGGGGTAACCAGAGCGAAAGTACGTGTCCCTCTCAGAGATTGGCTCCGGAGGATATACACACAATCTGGAAACTAAGTCCAGAGCTAAACGTAGCAAGATGCGATGTTGAAGCTATGTAAATACAGAACCAGAGATCCTTTGCATAGGAAGGGACCAGATTAATCTGGTAACATGCCTTTTCAGGGGGCGCGGAAGGTTCAAGAAACATCTACCCGAGATGGGGATAATTAATTCAGAGCTTTTGTGTGGACTATGTCAGGAGGAGGAGGAAAAGGCCTCGAACCTGTTGTTCGATTGTGTTGCAGCCGTCATATTGCGCTGTGAGATCTTTGGTCACTGAGACCAGTGGAGATTATAGCGTAAACAGAACTGGTTGGGAACGCCCTCAACCTCTTGATAAGGGAAGGTTTCTGATACTAGGCCTACAGGGGTGGACACAATAAGCCTGTATTGGTTGCAGTGTCTGGGGTCGTGGCCCCACCCCATGTTCAGTCTAATGTAATCTACATTACACTTGGTATACTAACTATACATACAGAGACCTATCACTTTTGCTTGATCCTTTTTTTTCCCGAGAAAACTAGTTTTTACAGAGGTTGTGGGGGAAGGGGAGAGCTGCAACGTCATGCTCGCTCAATACATATTTAAGACTTCAGAGTTATTTTTCACAACAAATATTGAAGAATACTAAACATTTAGTGAAAATGATGTTTGAAAAAAGTTGTTAATTATGTAAATTGATGGTGTCAGAGAAAGTGGTGAGAATGTTCCGTATCACAGTGTTTAGCGCCACTCTCTCCATTTTTCTCTAAAAGGAAATTAGATTGGTGTGTTAATCAGTTTTTAAGTTACCGTCAATAAGCTACTGTCTAGCTAATTAGATAGATGTTCATATCAACACCTATATCCTGTAGCACTAATTGAAATATAGCCGCTATATTCACACTGGTGTTGTTGATGGTAACCATTTTAGTAGAGACGTATTGATAGTGTGCCCAAATCATATTATATTATATCATACACATCCATCTTGTATCAAATAGAGGTTTATATATGATATTAGAAGGGACAGTGTTAATCTGTTATTAACGTTTTATATTATTAATATTTATATTAGTTATTTCAATAAATTGTATCCACAAGAAAATACGTTATCATGTTAATTTAGATTAACGTAATATCTATCTGTTTTAGAACAGAACTACTTCTATGGCTCCTTGCTGCCGGAAATGAAATTAAAGTAACATAATTCTTTGTGGTAATGATGAATTTTAGTTAACATAATTTTATTAATTAATTAATTTGTTTCAGATTGCCGAAAAATACGATGTGGTGGAACACCTCTAAACGAAGAATTATACCCATAAAATTACACTAGTAAGTAAATACACATTCACATATTTTATTACTAATTTTTTTATTTATTTTTATATATTTTTCAGATTTTAATATTTTAATATGTATGGATTCTTTTTCGATTATCTCAACTGTTTAGATTAATAAAAATTATTCATGTCTGATTTTAAATACTGTTAATAAACATTTGAAAAGAATTTAGTTTACTGACGGATAATTTCAATTACTAACTTCTTAGTTATTGCTTAGTTTCACGCTTCATGTAATCCAGAAGGATAAACTTCTCAAATATTACATTCACTTGCTGCTGAAGTCTTGCAATTGTGTCAAATTTTCGAAATTTACTTTTCCAATAGAAATAGATGTTTTGAGGATGAAGACAAAAGTCTGCATTTTTTTCTCTCTCTTAATCCTCAACAGTATTTTACTAAAAGTTACATTACTAAACACTAGTGCACCAGAAAACTTTCAGGTGAATTTTAGGCGTGTCCCACTCAATCTATGAGCAGCCGCCATAGTACCTAGAAGCTGTTTTGTGCCCCTGCAAGCCGCGCGTCAAGTTGAAGTATTTGAAACTCTTCTTCAAAACCCGAGTGATTTTTTTCGTTTCATCGAACGAATTATTACTTGCGATGAAAACTGGGTTTCTTTCGACAATAAAAAAACAAAAGTAATGCATTAGATCAGGCCAGCTGTGAAAGATTTCAGAAAAAAGTGATGTTGTGGGTTGGTGGATGGATCTACGAGGATGTCATTCATTTTGAACTAGTTCTTGACGGTCACACGATTACATCCGAACTCTACTTTACTCAGCTAGAACGCGACAGTGTTATTCTGGGTTTGATGTAAGCACTTTCTTCTGGACTACAATGGAATCATATTCTACGTACCTATGTGCAGAAAACCAACATGTACCCCTAGTCAATATTGTATTAACGGCAGCAAGAGAAAGTCGTATGAGTGTTTCATACCAGATTTTTGTGTTTAATCTGCTTTTATATATAATTTTTCTACAATCGATGAATCATGTTACAATTATTATTCCACTAAAATCAGTGCTAAAGATCTACTTTTTCTCACTAGTGAGTTACACAAACTTTCTCTCACTAGTGTGTAAAAGTAACACTATTCAACTCTAATTAGCCTGACATCTAGCGGCAATAAGCGATAACAAGATCAAAACAAACCTCCGATTCAGCGGGTTTCAGAACAGTATATATAGAGAGAGGGAAAATTTGACTTGAATTAAAACACATTCTCAGTATTTGTAACTTTTCATATTTTCAGAATTTTTCTTCTACATTTTTCTCTTGAATTAACAACTTGAGAACTGATATAATACTATCACAGAAAAAAATTAATACTTAACTCTAGAGAAAAGTTCTTCACAACTCTCGTTCGGTTGCCACATTCTCTAGCGCTCGTGTGGGCAAATCTAAAACTCGAATTTGTAAAAGTGGGGTCCCCTTTCTCTCTTGTCAAATAAATAATTATTTTATATAATTTCAACAATCGTAAAGTGAATGACAGTTTCCTTCCAAAGAAGGAAAACTACTGTTTACTTTGTCCAGCAGATGTTCAAAGAGGAAAAAATGAACAGGGCGAGATTTATAAGAAGAGATTTATCTATCCGTTTACGTCGGCAATTTTCCAGACCACTTTTTCCACTTCCTCGAATATTTCTTTGTTCGGTTAGAATAAAAATTTAAGAAGTCAGTTTTCATTTAGAAACGGAAAGAGTGAGGTAAAACAGGAAAAAACCCCTTTTTTCATTTAATAATAATAAAAGAAAAGTATTTTGGACAGGTGAAGATCGTTTGGAAGGGAAAAAGGATGGAGAGGTCCGGGGAATTGGTAAGCTGGTTGAAGGGAAAAATGTATAATATACGGTTGGCAAGAGGGTCAGAATAAGTCCCTCTTTTTTTCTGTGGTGGGCTTTACTATTGAGGTAATTCTTATTTCTTTATGTTCACATCAAATATTAAAGTACGTCGAAAGAAGAAGGGATCGTTCGTTTATAAAGGAATTCAATGTTAGTTTTCTTTTACTTCTTTTGTTTTCACTTTCTCTTAGTAAGAGAAAGTATTGCCACTGTTACACATTTTCCAAATTATTGGAGCCAAAAATGTATGGGATTGCCAAAATTTGGACAGACAAAATTTAAAAAGTCACATTGACACTATAAAGAATCATTATTTAAGTGAAGATAGAATTTGTATTGAACTCTTCATTTAATAAGTACTTTCGTAGAGTCAGTAACCTTGGAATACCAGAAGCCTATCTTTACTATAATATAAATTTATGTAAACTTGAATTGATTTCCCAATTGAGAATGGCAGGCAAAAAATACTCTAGGATTATTGTAAATAGGGAGATAATACAATTTAATAAAGATGTATATTGTAGATGTTGTGGTACAGGTGAAAAAGAAGATCTGCCTCCACTTTCTGCTTCATTGCCCAGCCCTTTCTCCCTATAGAGCAATATACCTAGACCAGTACATTACAAGTAATAGTATGTTGGATAATCTTGAAAGTATACTATCCGATTTAGATATTAATAAAATTAACAATATATATATATATTTGTAATTAATAGTTTCAAATTTATAAAATTCATGTTGACATAGGAAGATATTAGAAAGTCATTCTATTTGGTTATATGTTTTATCCTGTCTTTGTTACTTACTATTGTCAGCTCAAGTATTCAAAATGTTTGTGATCTAATTTTGTTTATTCATTTATTTTTGGTATAGTTTGAAAATCAGTTTAGTTTTTTTTGTTTTTAAATAGTTCAGATTGCTGAAAGATATTTAATTTAATTTTCAATATTTTAAATATATTTTATTTTATTTTATTTTTACCCACTCACTTGCTATGAATGTAAAATTCTAAAAGCAATAAAGATATATATATAGATAGATAGATAGATAGATAAAGTCTTTATTTTCCTTTTATAATAACAAAAAAGTAAACAATCACAAAAATTATAAATTACCTTTAATATAAATAATAAATAAAAAATCCTTGTTAAAATAATAGACTAAACAAAATAAAGACGTACGCTAGGTCTGAGACCATCAGCGGGGTTGTTGTTTGTACTTATGATACCATTACAATTTATTATTCATTTATCATACTTAACTACGTATTTTTTAACTACTTATTATATTTTATAAGTTATTTATTAACTATTTTTATAGAAAACTATTATCCATATAACAATGTTTGCTACTTTTATTTATTTCACTTGATTTTAGAAATTAAATTCTGATATCAATTCTTTTCTATACCTCCATGCCTCTTTGCAGTAATTAATAATCGGTCTCCATTGGAGATCACCATTTAAATATTTTAGAGTTTCTTCCATCGTCAATTCGCTTTTATTAAGATACGCTTGCCGAAACTCTTTCAATATAGGGCAGACTGACAAAAAATGATACAGGTATTCCGGTAGAGATTTATTACATAAAGAACACAGCCGATGTGGGAGTTCTCTTGAAGGTGCACTATTGAGATAAAGCAAGCCTCCTCTGGCTTTCAAGATCCATTTTATGTCATTAAAATGGAAATGGTCATTTAGATATTTATTATTACCATCTAATTCATAATTTAATTTACAATATAAACGACCAGAGGTAGAACTTCTTGCCCTATTAACACAATTTTCTTTATTAATTATTTCTAATTTGGAGCGCACTTTTTCAAACACCATTTGCCACATATCAATATTGTCTAAGGTTAAATTATTTGTTTCGATTTGCATTCCACAGTGTTCTATTAGTTTTAAAAGATTGTTATACCAAAAGGTTTTCTTGCTTATAATTTCTTTTGTTATAATTTTCGGATACCTGTTATCGGGCAATGCAAGCGTTTTTAAGATATAATCTTGGTGCAGTTGTAGCGTGTGCAAATATGGAGAGTTAACATCAGTTTCTATATATAAGAAATAAGTTGGTGTATTGAATGGTAAACCAAACATTCTTTTAAGAAAATACAATTGAAATTTGTTTACCTCTCGACATTCGCACCCGCCCCAAATTTGTGCTGCATAAAACAATATTGACCTTAGTGCGGAATAATAAAATTTTAATTTAGCCGAATATGGTACATTTTTATTACTTATAAAACTATTCCACATAAAGATATATATATATATATATTCCATATTGAGTTTGCTTCAAGTTTTGGCGTTCTCTGAGTATAAAAAAAAAATCAGGTGGCAAACTAGAACAATATAATTATTATAATTCCAATGTTTAAAAACGCATAAATTGTTTGGCCATAAACAAAAACAGTAGGGGTTATACATATATATCTCAGTGGACTTTGCAGGCGCCCTCTAACTCAAATTAGTGTCAATTTGAACGTAACTAAGGGGCCCCACAAAACCCGTAATCAATTTTTTTTTTTTTTGAAAAATGTTTCAAATAAAATTGATACATTTATATTTATACAGCAAGCATGCCAAGTTTAATGAAAATCATTTTAACCGTTTTTGAGAAAATTCCCCCACCCCCAAACCTTTTCTGTAAAATCGCCATTTAGAAAACCGATTTTCTTCAAATTTGGTACTCTATCAGCTTTTCCAGTCTGTATTTATTAGTATTATAGTACAATATACATTGTACTGAAGCGGTACTTTAGAGTAAAGCATAACCTCATTGTTCCCTCTGAATCCCTCCAAACATAATTTTTCTTGGAAAATGAAAAATTCTGCTAATGAAAATCCAAGTTTGATGAAAATTTATCCATTGGAAAAACTGTGGAATGAAGTAAGAGAAAGTGGTGGGCAAGTTTCATCGTATATTTCTTTCTTAGATAATATACCGGTTTTATCTCTAGAAATATCGATGTTAATTCCAGGCGAAGTGTCGTCTCTCTTCCAATCAATATACGCTCTCTCTCTAACACACACATACCCACACAAGAATATCAGTCCATTGTTAATAAAAGCGTGTTATACGTGAGGTGTATATCAAATGAGATGAAACGGGGCAAATTTTATAGTTGAATAATTTTACTTATCGCAAGATTAGATAATAATATTTCTACTGTGGAAGAAGCGAAGTATTACCTGTAGTGGATTCAGATGTCTTGGAGAGGTGTTATGATGCGATGAATAGTTGGGAGTTAGGTAGAGATTTTTAGAAAGTTGTTACTCGGAATATGAATTACTAATTTACGAAAATAGATATAGATTTTAACAATAAATTAACGTTTGAAAAGATATAACTACAATTAATATGAAATGATTTAAATGTTAAGTAGAATGCACAACTATATTGATAGATAAATAAATATATGTTTAAATACTTAGATAGGGACGCGCTCCGATGTATTAACTATGTCACTGGTAGAATCTTGATGATACGCTGATGAAAGACTGAAGAATAATCCTCCCCACTTCCTGTGAGAGAGACGTTATATTGCCATCACTCACACATTGACAAGTGTGTAATTACGGGTCACACTAAAACATCTCTTGCCGTGTGTTGACCCTAGGTCTTGAATAGGTCGGCGAACAAGTGTGGCAACAGGTGATGTCGGTTATCAAAAGACTGTATCCAGGTGGTCTTTTGAGTGTTTATTGGCGGTTATCAAAAGACTGTAGCCAGGTGGCCTTTGAATGATTTGTTGACCCTTGGCCAGGCGGCTTCTGTATACTGACCGTATAATGGCCCTTTTGAAAGGAGTGTGTCTTTGGCGGTTTGGCGGTCCCTTTGACCGTGCACTGACCGCGGCTCTTGACCTGAATAATAGCGGCTGGCTGGCACCACTAGTTATAATTTTTTATAATTACAAATTATATATTTTCCTTCTGTTATCACTCCTTCTTGTTATCACATTACATACCCAAGTCTACAATAAACTTTTAAGTATTAATATAAATAGCTTCTTCATATCTTGTTTAAAACTTGATTAGAAATTAACATTAGGGAGAAAAGAAAAAGCTCAGATCTCTGTTGTAAACACTTTTTTTTTACTTCCCTTACTGCCAGTAACTGGAAGGAATTGCGTTCTTGTCAAATTTTCGATATTGAGAAATATCTGAACAACGAAAAATCACCGGAAGCTCAAACTTGATATTTGAAGAAAATCGTTTTACCGGAAGTGTGTGACCTTACATATTCGGTTTCTGACTTTTTTTTTTTTTTTGAATTTTCTCCAAAAAACGCTCCAAAGAGTTTCTTTAATTTTGGAATGCTTATTGCATAAAAATATAAACCTAAAACTTGAAACTTTTACTTGGAAAAATTAAATTGTTTTTAGGTATATTTTGGAAATTGAAGATAAAAATGCCGGTTTATTAAATAAATCGATCATAAAAGAAAAAAAAATTGTTAATTAAAATTGAGATACGTCAAACCAGATTTTTTTTTTTTCAAAAGAGAATTTACTTTTATCAATCAAAAAAATTCAGTTAACCGTAAAACTGATTTGCGAGTTTATTGACTTAAAAAAAAAATGTGAACCACCAGTCTTCATCGTCCTATTTGCTAGCTGTGGTATAGAAGAGCATTCTGCCGAGTGGAAAGTACCAAGGAAACTTGATACAAAGATAAGAGCAACAGTTTTTTTTTTATTTTGTTATTTATCCCCCGCTCATAGTATTTTACAGGCATTCTTTTCACCCCCCTTTGAAGCGTCCAAAAAGCGAACCTTAAAAGTAGCATTTTATTTTAATATTTTCATATTACTGCAAAGAGAAAGTAATATGAAAATTGTGTATCGTTTCAAATTTCTTAAATTGAGATTTTTCACCGGAAATACATGGACTTGTTGAAGCCTCATGAGGAAAAAAAGAAGATAATTAACTGTTTAGCGCGTGCGTCAAAGTACGAATTTCAATATCCCAGATAAAAAATAAATTGCAGGAAGTTCACATTTGATATCCGTTTTGATATCCCCCCCCGCGCATCTGACCCGAAGGTTTCGTCAAAATCCGTCAACCGCAATATTGGTTTTCACCGGAAATGTAGGTTTTGAGTGAAAGCGTTGAGTAAGTTTGAGTTTTTTTACTGAGAATTTACTTTGATCAATCAATAAAATTCAGTTAACTAAGTCAAAAAAACCAGTCTAAGTCCAAGTTAGTATAAAGTCCAAAAATAAATGGTTTATAGAATATGTGCTATTTGTGTATAGTGAAAACCTTAGCTCAAAAATGAAAAATGACAGGAAGTTCAAACGTGACATTTCGTTTAGATGTCACCGTGGGATCCGATAGTAAGTTATGTCAAAATTCCTCAACCGGAAGTACTACTTTACTGAATGGATTTTCATTTTTTTTTTTTGTCCCAATTTTCTTGAAACATGGCTAATTAGCTACATATGTGAATATTATTGTTTTTTTTAATAATTTTTTTTTTTTTATGATAATACCCAGTACATACAAAATTTACATAAAGATGTAATAATTCAAAACACCATGATGCATTGAAATCAAATATCCAAGGCCACATATAATTATAATATTGTACAACAACATTTTCTTTATCAAAACGCTCTAAAAATTTGTATTTATTATAATGTGGTGTAACAAATGGATCACAAACTGTGAATTTCCCATTATTCAATGACCACCGATAACTTTGATAAAAAAAACTTAATTTGCTTATCTTTATATGTGTAATTAATTCTTTATCTTCCTTGGATATATACCTGAAAACATCAGATACTTTTTTAACTGACTGAATATCTAATCGACAGTCTAGATATTGACTGGTCGTCCTATTGACTGTTCCTACTCCAACTTTTATTTCTAACCTTTCTCTGAGATAATTCATTTAAGTTGCTTTTGGGGGAGAATAATTTTATCATTCTAATATAATTTCATCAGAATAATAGAATAATTTTTGACTCCAAAGAGCTGCATTAGTTTATTATACATTTTCTTTATCTAAATGATATTAATTTAGGATTAAATATGAGATCAAATTTCCGAATTTGAATAAATCTGTTGACTGGTAGTGCGTATTTACTAAACAGTTTTTTGAGTTTGCTGCGATTTTTTTATAAATAAAAACACTAATGGATATTTTTTGAAATTTGTTTTACTAATTATAAATACAGATTCCTATCATTTTTGTTTGAAATATTTTTACCGAGAGAGTTCATTTAGGGGAGTTTTGAGGGAGGAGGTTAGATTATGGTTCTTCCTTCAAAAATGTCGTATTATTATTTTCTTCAGATTCTCCTATTGGATATAACATTGAAGACAACTAAACATCCAGCAAGAATAATAATTATTTTATGAGAAATTTGCCATTTATACCTGTGTAAACAGCAGTGGGAGAAAGTCGTGTAAGTGTTTCATGCCAGATATCAGGATGTTGTATTGCGAACGTGTTCAGATTTTGCTTAAACTTTGCGATTTAAGTGATTATAATTTTTTTTACCACAATTCTTTTAGAAATCAGCTCCTATATCTTCAATATTTTTAAAATTGATTTTATATGGAAGGCTGTGACTGTTACGATTCCACCATCTACATAATACTGTGTACAATAAACTAAATATTAGTACAGATTCTATGTTTGTAATACATTTTTTTATTTAGAAGTTGGAAAATTGCATCAGCGTCAGAGAAAGTTGTGTGAGTGCTGCACACCATATTTTCTGCAGTGTACACTTTTTAATCTCATACCTGCTACAGTGTGTATTTAATCAGTTGAAACTTGGACCATCCCTGGTGGCTTAAGAATGAAATTAAATTATGAATAATTTTTACATTGGCCCCCTTCCCCGATTCATTTTCTACCAGGTTATTTTTTTTTTTAATTACAAAGTGCAATTTAATTACAAAGAAAAAAGTATATATTACCATTTTTACTTTCTCTTACTCTTAATAAGAAGGATTTATTGCAAACGAGTCAAATTCGTCATACAAAATTATGTTCATTGTCTTCCCATTTGTAATTTTCCATATTCCGTTGCCTTGGTTGTAGTAGATACGTCTTGTCTGATGGTTATTGTTAATGGATCTTTCTAGCATCCGCGGCCATTGGTATGCAAAATATTTGCTATCTTCGGGTTTGAAACCGCGTCAGGAGTTTCAATAAGCAGATTTTTCAGAATAATTGCTATTTAAAATTGTAGACTAACATTGTGTTTTGCATGATTAAAATATGGACGAAACGTTGGTTTATACCAAAACAACGGAACCGAAGACCACCCTGGTGTTTTGTAAATTGAAAGAAATTTATAATTTGCAATATCCTGTATCAACTTTGAAGATACCAGATCTTTTCACTTTCTACCACTTTTTTTTTACGTTCTTACTAAATAAAATGTACTTGTGATGACACATCCATATCTCCGGAGGTTGCTTCCTTCACTGGCTTCAGAATAATTAAAAAAAATATTTTTTTTATTCCCCGATGATTATTTACGTATAAAACGTGCGGTTTTTATTAATTGTAAATATAAGTGATCTTGATTTATGATCTTTTATTTATGACCTTTATCCTAATTATTGCTTTTATTTCTGCTTAAGAAGTAGTATAATTGTGATTATATCAAAATTAGCTAAATTATAAACCGGCCAATTTGATATTATCGCACAAATACCTTGAAATTTGTTATAACCACTGGAAATACAAGTTTCAAGGCTCCCCTATCCCTTCTATATATATAAAAAAGCTTTTGGTTTGGTGTTTCTTGCATATGAATGTCTGGTGTGCGAGTGGAGAACATAGTAATTCTGCAAAAAAATAAAATTCGCAGGAATGCCCGTAAACTTTATATTACTTTTTATGAATCATCGGAGTTCCTTCTAGAAGTAGGCAGCGGTATGGGGAGATCTGGTTATCCAGAAATGCATCTTTACTGAATGGTTTTTTCTCCAGTATTTCAGCAGTTTTCTCTCAAAATTGTTCAACGATTTTCTTTCTTGTATGTATTTGAATAACACTTGTTTTTTCTTTGAATTTTTTGTTTGTTTGGAAAGAAACTTTCTTGAGAACTATAGCTAAGCATTTAGTAAAAATGGCAAATTTCAAGATAAAATTTAATCAAATTAAACCAATGAGAATTACCGAAGAAAAAGTCATGTGAAAGAGTCAATCCGCGACAAAATTGGTGTAATTTTGTCAAATTTTTGGAAATTGTTTTGTTGCCGGAAGTGTATGATTTAAGATCTCTCTGGGTTTGGGAAAAAAAGTTATTAGTGAATGATTAGGCTGTATAGTAGTGGGGGGAAGGGGAAAATATCTAAAACAATAAATCCTGGGAATCTCAAAGTGATAATCGGTTCAGATATCGCCAAAGATCCGAACTCCTCTGATTTTAGTTATTTCTTTCTCTTATAGTAAGAGAAAATATTCTAATAGTCTCAACAATTTTTTCGATATCGCGTTTTTACTGGAAATAAATATTTTGAGGTCCCCTGAGTCCAAAAAAAGTGGTTTATAGAAAAAGGTTTTTAAAATATTGTTGTAAGTTTAAACTTGATATTCCGTTTAGGTATCACCATGGGATCCGACAGTAAGTATCTGTCTTTAATTCCTAAACTGGATGTGCCACTTTACTGAATTTTTTTCTTTGCGATTTTCTCAAAAATGGCTCCAATGACTTTCTTCTTAAATCCTGAAATATCAATTACATATACCGGAAGTGGCAAGAGCTATAATTTTTATTTGAAACATTTCTCTGGGAAAATTCATTTAAGGGGTCTTTTGGAGTAGGAAATGGGGTTATGTCTTTTGTAAAGTGCTATTTCTGTTTATTATACAATTCTATCATCTAAATAATATTAATTAAAATTAAATATGTTGTCAAAATTACGAGTTTGAAGAAAATCGGTTGACCGGAAGTGGATTTATACTGAACTGTTTTTTTTTTTCAGTTTTCTGCGTTTTTCTTTTAAATTAATATATTAACCACGAATCCGGGAATCTATAAGTTTTGTTTGAATCTTTTCCCCGAGAAAGTTCATTTAAAGAATCTTTAGTGGGAGAGGAGGAAGTTATGCTTTTCTCAAACAAGTCGTCATTTTATTAAATTTATATTCTCCCAATTGGTATAAAATTGAAGATAAGTAAACATTTAGTAAAAATGATAAGTTTGAAGATAATTTGTCGAATTATAATTCTGTAAACTGCATTGAGAGAAAGTCGTGTATGAGTGTTTCGCACCAGATTTTTTTTTTCAAGTTTTTTCGCGATTTTTTCGAAGAAGTTTTTTTTTATGGCGCAAAACATCAATGGTTATTAGCGCCCATCAAGTATATACAATTAGAGTCTTTTAACAACAGATTCCATTTCTATTGTAACAACAAGTTTGCACCACATACTCGCAAATCGATATTCAGAATCGATCATAAAATTCATAATTATATAAACAAAACATCAAATATTAGCTACTAACAAACAAATAACCCTATACTGTGCGCACACATATATTTGCAACATAATTACCCTGTTTGAAAAATAAACACACCGTTAACCTTGTGTTAAGAATATGGTAAAGGTAATTACCATAGGACAGTTTGTTATATATTAGCGTGTTATTCCACTTCCCTAGGTAACTTTTGTCTCTCTCTCACTCTCTCTCTCGCTCTCGCTCTCTCGTTTCTATCAACTAAAATTAGCACTTTACATGAAACTACTCTTTAATCGAACGTACATTTCACTTTAACTTTATCCATTTAAATTTTAAACAGTGTTCATTTCTTTTAATAGCATTTCGCGGTTTACTTAGACTTACTTAAAAACTTAGCAGGGGAAAAGAGCTATTAGCTTCTAGAAATATAAGTAGTTGTTATTTGATAATAATAGAGAAGGGGGTTCATGTTCATAGTTTAATTGCTATTTCTAATCAATATCCTTAAATAGAAAAGCTTTTAGTTGATTATACATAAACACTATCTTTTTTCTTTTTTAATTTCTCTTGATGTTTGAAGAAAGAAATTTGGGTTTCCACCGGAAAATACAAGTTTTTTTTTTGAGCTCTTAGAAACAATTTATGTTTCTAGTGAATGGGGGTGAACATGTGTAAAACGAATACAATAATCGCCGGAAATTCAGAGGAAATATTTGATTTGTACATATATCGCATGGGAAATTGCAAGAAAGCTTTCTGTCAAAATTGTTTAAACCGGAAGTATTTTAATAAAAAAAAAAATAATTTTTTTTTCACTTTATTTTCTTTGATTGCTGTTAAGAGGGAAATCTTGCGGTCATGCCAAATTTTAGAAATTGATTTTTCACCGGAAATACATGTTTTGAGGTCACTTGAGTGCGGAAAAAGTCTGTGTGTGTGTAAAACCTAAAACCCTAACTTATGGCGCAACAGCCCATGAAGGTCCCAAGACTTGCCAGACGGCGATTTGAATAGGGGGGGCATGTGGTAAGCACGCCGCTGTTCCCACGCCGTTTAGTTCCGGCCTTCGCTACTTAGGGCGCTACTAACTGTAGCTTCCCATTTTTTATCACGTTGCTGGGTAACACCGACTCACGGGAGTGTGTCGTAACACCGGGCTCATCAACTGGGTAACATCTCGTAAAATATCTATCAAAAATCAGAAAAAATTTGATGGTTCGTAACAAATATCATCTAATGAACTGGAAGTGGCAAAAGAATTGACTACCACTCGGAAGTTTCCGGTTTACTATCAACTGGTTTATTTCTAGAATTGACTCGCGAGTGAATGAATTTTCCGTTCTATGTATAGAGTTTAAATAAAAAGCCGAGAAAATTATCAACGAACATCAAACTGTCAGATGATAAATTTATAAACTATCCAGAGATGCCCTTAAATGAATTTTCTAGAATGTGTAGTTGATATACCAAGTTTGAAGAAAATCGTTGGAGCCATTTTTGAGAAAATCGCAAAAAAGTAAAAAAAAACAATAAGTAAAGTGGTACTTCCGGTTGAGGAATTTTGACAGATGACCCACTGTCAGATGCCATGGTGATACCTAGACGGAATATCAAGTTTCAACGTCCTATGGTTTTTCGATTTTGAGCTATGCTGTTCACATACACACAGACCATTTGCTAAAAACCACTTTTTTGGATAGGGGACCTCAAAACGGATATTTCCGGTGAAAACTCGATATCGAAAATTTGACACGATTACAATACTTAAAGTAAAAATAAAAATTGATAGCGTTGCTTGAAGAAAATCGGTTAACCGGATGTACTAATTTACAGAAAAAAGTATTTAGGTTTTTTTTTTGGAGATTTAAAAAAAAAAAAAATTATAACGATTTCCTTTAAACTTTGAATGCTCAATAACTTGACAGATCATATAAACTGTCATTTTTACTTGTCAATATTTTGCCGAAAAAATTAATATTAGGCAATTCTGCGTTATTTATGGTTTTTTTGTTTTTTTTATTTTCATTTATTTGTAATTTACATCTGTATATAAACAGAATAGTAAATGTGCGGAAAGATACAAATCACCAGAGTCACTTGTGTGGAGAACTCGCCCAGCGATGAGACTCCATAAAAAAAGAACATATGGCTTTACTTAGTTCATAACTTAGTTATTCATTAGAGAGTCTTGAGGCCAGCGGCGTTTCAATCGTCTGGGAGGATTATCTGGAAGGGTAGAGGAACTTAGCTGGCGTACTAAAGGATTAGGGTGAGCAGAGAGGGATAGATGGAACTTTTTGTATTTGCTTTTAGCAACTTCGGTTATATGAGGAATATTGAGGTCTTGATGTAGGGTGAGATTTGATACATAGCAGGGGGCATGACAATTTTTCTGAGGATTTTGGATTGCAATGACTGGATTCGGCGGGAATTGGAATTTTTGGTTGAACACCCATAGTTCAATAGCGTATGTCCACATAGGTTTGAGTAGTACCAGGTAATCAGTATTTTATATTGTAGAGATAGTTGAGATCGTCTGCCGAGTAGTAGTGATAATAGTTTAAATCGTCTGTTGAGGTCTTGTCTTTTTAGTCGTGAATGGAGGTTCCAGGTGAGCCGTTTGTCGATGTATAACCCTAAGTAGCGTACATAGTCAGCAGTTGGAAGAGAAATACCATTAAAATATAGAGGAGGCAATGTAGTCCGTCTTAATGTAAAAGTAGTGTATTGGCATTTTGCCTCGTTAATTTTTATTCGCCATGGGTTTTAAATTTCAAATTTTAATTGGGTTGATTCAATGCTATTGGCGCAGTCTTCTGGACTACAGAGTAATCACTTCTATCCTACTTGTCTCCGCCCCCCCTCCAACCTTTATATGTACTTACTACAAATGAGTAAAATTTGAATTTTAAAGAAAATTTATCGTATATATATATGTGTGTGTGTGCCTCTTTGTCAACGAAAAGAAGACAAAGGTCTTCGTGCTGAGGAGAAAAGTGCCAGTCCATCGCCCGCAACATTATGTAGTTGGTGACTACCTCTTTGAAGCAGTAAACACCTTCCAATACCTCGGTTCCGCAATAAACGAAGATGTGGAAGAGAATGAGGAGATAAGGAAGAGGATCCTTGCTGGGAATAAAGCGTATTTTGCGCTTGCCAGAGTCCTAAAAAACCGGCTCGTAAGCCTCTCCTCCAAGATAAAGATCTACAAAACCCTTATAAGACCAGTCGTCACTCACGCCTCTGAAACATGGACGCTCAAGAATTCGTCAGCAAATCTGTTGGACCGGTTTGAGCGAAAAGTATTGAGACTAATATTTGGAGGAATATGTGAGAACGGCGTCTGGCGTAGAAGGAAAAATAAAGAATTATACGATCTTTACAAAGATGTAAACCTGTCAGCGCAGATAAGAATTCGGCGGCTGAGATGGCTTGGACACCTCCTGACGATGGAAGACTGCAGAATTGCAAAAAAGATATACGAGGAATCACCTGATGGAGTAAGGCCAAGGGGACGTCCCAAGAATAGATGGAAAGCCAGCGTGCGGAGGGACATAAGTAAGTTAAACATAAGTGTGATGCACGCCCGGGATAGAGAGAGATGGCTGGCGATTGTGGAGGAGGCCAAGGGCAGCTAATGCGCCAATAGAAGAAGAAGAATTTAGGTGTCTCTTATAAGTTCATCACAATGGTAGAAAGTCTCTATAACAATACACAATCAGCGGTTTGGAATGGTAAAGAGTTATCTGATTGGTTTACAACCTCAACTGCAGTCAAGCAAAGTTGTGCCTTAAGCCCGACGCTTTTCTCGCTTTTCATTGATGATCTACCAGTTAACTTGGGAGGTGGTGTTAAAATTAACAACCGAATAATTAAAGTCTTGTTGTATGCGGACGATGCGGTAATATTCGCCGAATCTCCTACCGCTCTGCAGAAAATGATAGATGAATTAGAGATTTATGGAGATCGATGGAATTTGAATGTGAATACAGATAAATCAAAGATTAGGATTTTTCAAAATCACAAATCAAAATTAAGGTCCAATGAAAAGTGGAGGTTTAAGAAAAAGAATTTAGAAATTGTTAAAACCTATAAATACCTCGGTGCAATTTTGAACCCCCAGGTAACTTTTAAAGAACATTTTGAATAAAAAATAAAGTTAGCTAAGTTAGGGTTTAATCGTACATTAGGCAGTTTATTCCATAATAAAAATGTTATTTTTGACGTAAAGTGGAGGGTGTTTGAAGCAGTTGCACGGTCTATTGTTTGTTACGTGGCCCATGTATTGGGATACAAAGAATACAAAGTATTAGAGAAATTCCATCGTTTCGCGATTAAAAGAATACTTTCCCTTCCAAATTCTTCCCCAACTACGCCTTATATTTGCAGATTAAACTTGAAGTCTTGTATTTATATACTTTTAAATTACATTCTTCCTTTATTGTCAAAACACTCAGCAATTTTAATAAACTGGCCTATCTAGTTACGTTAGAGGTATTAGTCCGAGAAAAGGGTGGTTCCAAACCTGGCTAGATAAAGCGCATGAATTTTCAATTCAGCTAAATGTAGGTAACATCAATGTAGATTCTGCTAAAAATTTTATAGCTTTGCTGTCGGAAAAAATGAAAGTGAATCAGAATCAGTGAATCTAGCTAATATGTCGGCCTCGAGGTTTCATCTCGTCTACAAGCGGCTCGATCACAATCTGGAATATATTCGCCAAGTTAGTATTTACACAGTTAGTCTGTTTTTCAAATTGAGATCTGAGATGATGGACTTCACTTCATAACATAACTCGTTTATTTGTTCTAGAATATTTTACAATTCCTTGGTAAAGGAGTAGTATAAATTACATTTATGTACATTAAATCAAAACTTAGTTGATAGACTTCACTTATCAACCATGGAGACAAAACTTTATTTTAGAGGACATTTTGAAAAAATGGCGTTAGATTTTGTGTTATTCTGGGCATGATGAAGTTATTTTTTTGTGTGAGTGTTTCACCTCGATTACAAAAAAAAAATACAGAAATAAATAAAAGAAAAAAGGCTTACAAGAACGTAAATACCTTGGCATAATATCCTATTTTTTTTTCTCTTTCCTTAACTATAGTTTGATTGATTATTTTTAAATATGGTTTTTCTTATTCCCTATATTTCATATTTCTAATATTTGTGTGGTAAAAAAGAAAAAAATAATGTTAATAGAACTACGAACAGGAAGACAGAACATTAATATCTGTCAGAATTTTGTGTTTTGAATGTAACTTCAAATATTATTGTTTATTTTTTTTATATAGTTGACAGATATACGTACAAACTGCTAAAATATAATTTCTCGTTCTTTGTGTGCGCCAAACAGTATACAGACTGACTGTCTGTCTGTCTTGTTAGCAAATACTGTACAGCCGTGGGGGGATCCATCTGTTATCAGTCATAGCTATTTACTTAATAGCTAACAGCTGTTTGTGCTCTGAATAATGTTTATTTTTGGTTTTCAGTTAGTATAGTAGCGAATTTATATAATAGAAAACTGGCTGTGGTTTTTGTGATGAATATTGTTTTGGTTAAATTTAGATTGTTAACTAACAGACGTGTTAATTCAACCAAACGTTTTTTAAGTTTTTTTTTTTTTTCTAATCTTAGAAACGTTTGCGACATTATAAGCTGGTAGTTTTAGTGTTCAGTAAACTATTGTATAACTTTTTATTATTGATTAATTAACAAATATTATAAAACTGATTGATATGTAGTACAGTTTAGAGTGTGGTAAAGTGAGTAGAAATGACAGTGTTATCTGGGGATATGTTTTGATCTTGTTTTCACGTATTGCCTCTAGATGTCGGGCTAATTAGAGTTGAATAATGTTACTTTCACACACTAGTGAGAAAAGTAATTAGATAGTAATTAGATATAATTATTGTAACATTATTAAACTTTTGTGGAATAAAGTATTTTTTCATAAAACACACACATAGTGGAATAGACTAAATTATTCATAAACTTACTTTCAAAAATTTTACTCTTACAGCAAGAAGAGAAAGTAATGAATATATTATTTTCAATCAAAATATTATGCATATTTCCCTAAATGGCTTTTAAGAGTTCAAGAGATTTCCATTTTGCCATCATGAATCACGAGGATGACATAATTTGATCCAGTGTTTTAATTTTTTTGTTGCCCACATATTCAAGCGTCATATCTTTTTTTTTTTACCCTTTTCCTTTTTTTAATGGCCAATATCTGTAATTAGATAGAGTATTAAGATAGAAAGAAAGAACTCTAAGATTGTAAAGTTTTTTTACAATAGTGGTTAACCAAAATGATGGGCCCGGAAGTGCCTTATTGAATTTTGACTATACAATAACTCTTTTTAAAAACAAACTACGATTCTCAGAATTACGACTGATCTGATTACGTCATCGCCCACATATTCCAAGAAGTACAGTTTGTGGTGGTAGTCTTAAGTTCTTATTTTATTTGATTACATATGTAGAAATGTTTTTACACGAAGCGTACAGATACAATATACCATGTTTACAGAGGTCTTTTTACCTGCTTATAATTTTGTGCTAATGATCAGCTTGTGTTACTATTTTTGCTGGTAGAATATTCAGTACGGATTAATGAGAATCGGGCTGGAGGGTGGGGGAGGAATTCGTAGAAATGTCTGGAAAATTCGAATTTTTTTACCCAGCACTTGACTTTATTATATATTTATGTAGTTTTTTCTAGTTTGCGATTATTTATCTAATAAAATATTAAATAAATAAAATAATATTTTATTGTCAGATAATTACATATTTACAATGATAAGTGTACCAGATTTTCATCTTTACCACTTCACCAAATTCTGTACCACATAATATATAATTCACAGTGTGGTGCTGGGAAAAATGACAAGGAAAAAACCCAGCTCTATAGTAGTCTCTTTATTGATGTGGTGGGCATATTATATTTTTAATTCTCTTATGTTTTAAATGAGAATTTGTATTGTAACATCCTATGTTTTTGATTGTTTTATTTTCACTATAAGCTGCAGTAAGAGAAAGTTGTACATATTTCCTTTAACAATTCTTTTATAACTTCTATTTTTGTTTCTTCAATAAAATATTCAAATAGTAAATTTTTCATGTTGGTTTTAAAGATTTTTTTTATTTTCATAATTATACTGAAACGGTCTGCCATAAGATGGATTCAATGGATGGACTATTGTCAATACATTGATTGTGACTTTTTCGTTGTTTTTAAATTATAAAATTGGGCTCTTATTTGTTTAGTTTTGCTAAAATCCATTATTAATAGTTATTTATTTTGACTTCCTTTTTCTTTACAATAAGAGGAAGTAATTTTTTGGAAAATTGGGATACCGGAAATACATGTTTTTATAACCCCTGAATATGAATAAAACTTCTGGTGTGAAATACTCTCGCGACTTTCGATTAATAAAATTCTAATTATTAAAATTGATAAAAAATTAGTTAACTTAAAGCATTAAATAATATTAAATAATATAAATAATATTAATTAATAAAATTATAAATAAATTAATAAAATTAAAAATAAAAAAATAAAATTACAAATAAATTTATAGAATTAAAACTTCCAATTAATAAAATTAAAACTTCCAATTATTAAAATTAAAACTTTAAAATTACAACGTTTACACTGTTTAGTTGGGCAGGTCTCTGTCAAAACTAACAAAACTTGTACAAGTATGAATTTAAACCTAACCAATTAGACTCCCAAACTCTCTTAAAGTTCATTTTTTCGGAACTTGTTTTTCGAAAATATTTAAATAGAAGTGATCTCCTTTTTTTTCTTTTTAATATATCAATGCAGCGAACATTCCAAGTTTCAAGCAAATCGTTCTATCCGTATTCAAAAAAACTCCAGAAACACTCAAAAACCTATTCTGTAAAATCTGTTCAAGTTTGAAAGGATGAAGGGATACATACCATTTATTTTTTTTCGTACTCAAGGGACCTCACAACAAATACTTCCGGCGATTCTAAAAATTTGACAAGACTTTTGTCTTTATCTAAAAATGTGATTCTAAAAATTTGACTTTATCTGTCAGTAAGTGAAAATAAAAAAGGTTTTTGTATCGAATGATCTTTAAGTGTGCGTGTGTGTGTGTGGCGTGTGAATGATGAATGGTTTTGTGTGCCTGTATGGACAAAATATCCAAAAAGGAAAAAAAAAATCACAGAAAGCCTAAGTTTGAAAATCCAGCAAACGGAAGTGCATGCGACTTGCTAGAACATCGGAAAGAATATGAAAGTATAACCCCTCTCCTCGCCCATAAATGTTTGTGTACTATGTCCTTGTCTGTAAAGGATCGAGTGTGTAGTAATTTAAGTGTATTGTGTACTGTTCTGTGCAGTGCATGGGATACTAAGCTGTGGTAACCTGTGGGGTCGCCACTCTCAAGTAACTGCATGCAACAAATACTCCTTGCGGTCGAAATTCCGGTGCAAGAGGAATTTTGACAGATACTTCCTGTAGGATTCCATGGTGATACCCAAACGGAATGTCAAGTTTAAACATTCTATGATTTTTCATTTTTGCACTGGTACTGTGTACATAAAAACCATTTAATCGGACTCAGGGAACCTCAAAACGTATATTTCCGGTGAAAACTCTATATCGAAAACTTGAAAAACACAATATGTTCTCTTACAGCAGCAATAGAAAGTAAAAATCGTAATAAATTTGTTAACAACACCTGCCAATTTTCTAGAATTGTTCTGATTGAACCACATATTATGAAATTTATTTTATATTTTCTTAGACACTAATATTTTAAGCAACTGCCTATATTCATTATTAAATATTTTGACCAATAACATTGCATGGCAATAAGAAAACTTAACCAATGAGTGGACAGCTTCTAATACTGGAAAGTAATTGTCAAAACTGGCTTTTTATCGCGAAAAAGTTGATGCTAAAGTTATTTATATAACAAGTGATGAATCAATTCCAAGTTATAAACTTGTTATTATATCAAAATGTTTGTTATATTGATATGTACTCGTATATCAAGACGAGCCGTCGACTCCTTCCGAGTTCACCCCCTCCACCTTCTTTGTTAGTTATTGATAACACTTTCCATCCAACATTTAATAAAACTTAAAATTATATACAGAAATATTCTGACCCAATTTTCCGTGGTACTACAAAGATTGATTAAACAGACATGTCATCATTATTAATAACCTCTTTGTATTCGATGTCATCATGATATGGCACCATTAATCACTTATTCCTCTTATATAATTGAAAATTGTGTATAGTACAATTTCAAATTTAGTTTTCAATTAGTTGAAAATGTATAAATTAATAGTATTGAATGGACCATTAAAAAGAAGTTTTTTGAGGTCTCTAATTAAGAAAAATAGAAGCTTTTAGTGAATTGTTTGTTTACCTATAAAGATTTATGTGTGTATGGACAGAATATATTAAAAAGGAAGAATTATTTGGTTTCCCAAAATAATGAATCCTTAATTAGATGTCACTGTTGGATCTGACAGAAAAGGTTTCGATAAAAAATCCGACAAACAAAATTGGGACATTACTGTTTTTACTTTCCCTTACTTCTATTTCTGGTAAAGAGGAAGCAATGTGATCGTGTCTAATTTTAGAAATTAAGTTTTCACCAGAAATACCAGTTATGAGATCCCTTGAAGACGAAAAAAGTGTTTTTTGTGAATGGTCTGCGTGTGTACAAAAATCGCATATCACATCAGACACGAAAATTTCGGGCGAAATACTCGCTTCGGCGGAAGTGTGTTTTTATAACCTTTTCTTTTTTTTCAGTTTTTCTCTGAAACGGCTTCAACAATTTTCTTGAAACTTCGTATACATACTTATCATTTTATTTGGAACATTTTGCCGGAAAAAATTGAATTTTGGGCAGTTTCTGGGCGAACAGTAACGTTTAGCTTCCCTATAAAGTACCACTTCAATTAAAATGAATGGTTCTACCAGTTATGGAATATTAGTATGCATTAGAAACATTGTTAAAATTTCAAATTTGAAGTAAATTGGCTAACCGGAAATGCGACATTACAACATAGGTTCTTGAGTTTTTGGAGTGGGGGAAATTATTCTCGAAAACTCTCTCAATGATTTCCTTTAAAATTAGTATGCTAATGCAGAAATATAAACGGATCACTTTTATTTGAAACATTTTTCCAAAAAAAGTTGTTTGTGATGCGTAATTAATGACGTTGATGTATGGGGTTGGTTATATGTTATTGGCGCCCTCTTTACTTCCGTACCAGCTGGTGTTAGATAGGTTGGTACTTGTTCCCTTCACCATCTCTATATTTATGTTAATTTTTTTTTTTAATTTACAACGGCAGCATAGTGCCATAAGCAAATATGAAACTTCTGTGTAAATAATGTATATACAATAAAAAGAAGGAAAAAAAAAATAAAAAAAATAAAATACAATAAAAATAAAAGTTACAGAGTTGAGAAACTACCCAGTGGTAGCACTTTGTCACTCACTGTCACTAGCACTGACACTAGAGAGGATGTCGCGAGGCCACTGGCGTTTAAGCCGTCTAGAGGGTTGTCGGGTAGAGTGCGGGATGAGAAGCGTCGGACTAGAGGATTGGGATGTGAGGATAGGGTACTATGGAATTTCTTGTATCTGACTTTAGTTACTTGTGGTAGGAAAGGAATTTTTCGATCACTGTGGATGGTTTGATTGGAAACATAATAAGGAGCGTTAACTATTGTTCGAAGGATCTTGGATTGCAGGGTTGGAACGCTTGGCTGAACCCCACAGTTCGATGCCATATGTCCAGATGGGTTTGATGAGTGAAGTGTAAATTAATCGTTTGTTGTGTAGTGACAGTCTAGATCTTTTGTCTAGGAGTCGTTTTAGTTGTCTATAGCGAGTGTTCATTTCTTGTCTTTTGAGTCGTGTATGGGGGTTCCAAGTAAGTCTTTTGTCGATGTACATCCCAAGGTAGCGGACTACATCAGAGACTGGAAGAGGAGACTGGTTGTAATAGAGAGGGGGAGAAGTAATTCTTCGTAGGGTAAAGGTAACATGTTGATTTTTGCGTTCGTTTAATTTGATTTTCCATTTTTTGAACCATCTCTCCAAAATAATAAGATGATTCTGAATATTTCTATGGGATGTCACTGGATCGGGATCTGAGGAGAGTATAGCAGTATCATCTGCATAGGTGGAAAGGAAGGTTTTAGGATTAGTCGGAATATCTGCCGTGTAAACTGTATAAAGGATAGGGCCCAAGAACCAAGATGCTCCCCTGCGGGACACCTGCTTGGACTCTTTGGTAGGGAGAAAGAGAGGATCCAACCATCACTTGGAAGTAACGATCAGAGAGATATGACTTAAGGATAAGGTAGTGGAGTAACATTTGAAATTTATAGAATATTTATCATTCTATAGATTATTATATTAACAGTAATAAAAATGCGTCTGCGTGTTTCACACCAGTTTTTTTTTAGCTGATGTCATGTTGATACTCTTGCAAGCTTGGGCGATGAACATTTCTCTTGGAAATATAAGAATAATGGATACGAGAAAGTCAACAAATAAAAATAATTCGGTCAACTGTTTGTCTGTCAGTCTCTATTGAACAAATATTAATAAACAATCATTTGAATATTGAAATTACTTCATCACCATTGAAAACATAAATATTTTCAAATATCATACCTATACTTTAAGTTACTAATAAATAAATGTAATTATTATTCATTCAAAAAAAAAAAAAAAAAAATACGTGACATACTGTGCGGTTCATTAGACTAGCCGTCAATTGCGTCATTATCGGTATTGTGAAAGTGTCATTTTTACACGTACTTTCCATATCGTATTTAGTTGTCGGTTGTCTATTATAGGAAAAGTTATTATCAATTTTGGTAATACTAATTTACATAAATACGTGGCCATATTTTTTATTGTAACTTTCAAGTCGTTTTTACTTAGCTGTTACCCATCCATATGTCAGTTAAAGAAACCATAAAGTGGTTTAAAGTGTTATATTACATTATAATACGATTCAATCGTATAAATAATATTAATTAAAATGAAATATGCTGCTAAAATTCTGAGTATGAAGAAAATCGGTTGACCGGAAGTGGATTTTTACTGAACAATTTTTTTTTCCACTTTTCTGCGATTTTCTCAACAACAAAAAACCCGGTTGATTTTATTAAATTTATCATACTATCTAACACATACAGAGAGATCTATCGCTTTTGTTTGAAACTCTTTTCCGGGGAAGTCATTTAAGCGGATTTGGGGGGGGGGGCGATAGAGGGGTTATGCTTCCCCCCCCCAAATAGTAGTTTCATTAAGTTTAGGTCAATTTTATAATTACAGTAAGGGAAAGTTGTGTTTCACACCAGATTTTGTAGTTTAGAAAAGTTGTCCGGTTCATGAGTAACTGTAAAAACCTGAAAATTGTTCTTGAAAGGAGTTAATATAAAAAAAAAGTCTGGTGTATAACACTCCACAACTTAATCTAATTAATACAATCATCGAGAAATTTTCTTTAAAATCACCAACGTTACAGTGTTAAGTTGGATTGGCCATGAACAAGGTGGAGGGAGATTTTGATTTGTATACCTGAGCGACCTTATGTAGAGCGCTCTGTATCAAAACTAATAAAGCTTGTGCAAATTTAAGTTTAAAGTAACTCAAAATATCTCAAAAAAAAAGAAAACAATCTGGTGTGAAACACTCACACAACTTTCTCTTACTCCTGTTCTCAAAATTATAATTGACAAATTTTATAGTTTGTGTACCAAATATAACGAAATTCGTCTAAAAATGAAAAAACTGTTCAGTAAGAGCGCACTTCCGGCTTACAAATTTTCTTTAAACTTGGGGAATTTAGGCCATCTATTTATTTCTAATTAATTTTGTTTAGATGATAGAATTGTTTAGATGATAGAACACTTTAGAGGAAGCTGTAACCCCACCCCTCCCCCATAAGTGCCCTTAAACGAATTTCCGCAGAGAAAGTTTCAAATTAAAGTTGTAGCTGTTAGAAAATCGCAAAAACGTAAAAAAAACAACTAGTAAAGTGGTACTTCCGGTTGAGGAATTTTGACAGATGACCCACTGTCGGATCCCATGGTGATACCTAAACGGAATATCAAGTTTGAAGTTTCTACAATTTTTCGTTTTTGAGCTATACTGTTCACATACATACACGCACAGACCACTTTTTTGGACTCAGGGACCACAAAACGGATATTTCCGGTGAAAACTCAATATCGAAAATTTGACACGATTACAATACTTCCTCTTACTTTAACAGAAAGTAAAAATCACTGAAAAGTCAAGATTGGTTTCCGTTTAGGCACCGCATCTGATACGAAAGTTTTGGGCAAAATCTATCAACCCCAGAAGTGCGACTTTTCAGAATTGTTCTTTCAATATTTCGCGATTTTCTTGAAAACGGCTCCAATGATTTTCTTTAAACGTCCTATACTATGTACACGCATAAATATCAATCACATTTATTTGCCCCCGGGCCCCCCCCCCCCCGGAAAAAATAGATTTTTTTTCGGGGTTTTTAGGGAAACTGTAGCGTTAAGTGCCACTTCAATATAACATATGCGTAGTGTCACCTATATAATATTTGAATACCCATTAGAAATTTTGCTAGAATTTGAAATTTGAATTTGGTTAACCGGAAATGCTTTATAGAATAGGTTTGTGAGTTTTTTGGGGGGGGAATTTGCTGTTCAAACTTTGAATGCCAACTGGCTGCACAGATAAAATTCTGTAACTATTATTTACAAGATTTTTTTCAGAATAATTGTTTCTTTTTTTTTTTTAGGGATTTCTGCGGATTTTGTGGCGTTATATTGCAATATTAATGAGTATAAAATTTGTTACAAACAAAATTATAAGTTTGAAAGAACATAGGCCGACAGACAAGGAAATTAGTAAACAGTTATTTTTACATAGATAACCTTGACAATTATTAAAAATAAATAACAAATAAAATAATGTCTTCCAATTGCTGAGGTGTGTGCAATATGTGGACAGCTATGGGCAGCCCATTTCCCATGAATATCATCTTACTTTTACACTCCAGTTCCTGATTGTCAGAGATATAGCTTTCCCCCAAGGTAAATGCTTATATAGAAATATCACACAATTGGATATAATCAGAATAAGACTAAAAAATATGTATTTAATTTCCTTTACTATTAGTAAGACGAAGAATATTGTGAATGTGCCAAATTTTCGAATGTACAGTAACCTTAAACTGGTATTCCGTTTAAGTGACACGAAGGTTTCGGGTGAAATCCATCAATTTGAACTGCGACTTTACTGATTTTGTTTTTCAGCTTTCACAATTTTCTCGAAAATGACTCCAATAATTTTCTGTAATCTTCGAATATTATCTACATATAAATATCTATCACTTTTGTTTAAAACATTTTTCGAAAGCGTTAAACTTTCCTCTACAGTGCCACTTCAATATAATGTACGATTCTGCGACATTTATAATATTAATGTACCGTAGGAACATTGGCTAGAATTTCAAATTTGAAGAAAATCGGCCAACCGGAAGTGCTATCTACGAATTTCAAAAACAAACATCATCAGAGATATCCCACTAATGTGTATTTGCCCAACACTCATAATAGAGTAAGTAATATGCAGAAGGATTTCTGCTTCTCTTAATAGTTCATGGCCCATTTTATTAGAAATGCCAATTTAAAAGTAAGAAAGAAAAAAAAATTCACATCAAAAACTCATAATATTTGGAAGTGGAGTTAAATTAAAAAAAAAGAAAAAAACGAAAGAACTTCTATTGGAATCGATCCAGTAACCTTCACCCTGAAACATTCAACACAGCTGCTTTTAAATAATTTCCTGACAAAGTTGAATAATGGTTTTCTTTACATTTTTTTTCTCTCTTTAATTATTTTATATTCGTCTATTATATATATGGTACTATTGATTAAACATGTAGCTAACTTTATATTTTCTTGTTTACATAATATAAGCTGAATTAAATCAGTAATACATTTATGATACACGGGTTTGAATACATACAACTATTTACTGTAATATATTGTAGTAGAGATTAATAACAAATAACGGTATGTCTTTAAACAGCTATCCCATTTAAGCTAGTTTATTGGAATTATATCACGAATTTCGATAATGTTTCCGATTTGTTATCACATATAATTTAGGAAAAAGTGAAAAAAAGTATTTTTAGCTATGTTTCCGATCTTGTTATCACCCTATATAACTGTTATAGGAAAAAGTAAATCGGAAAGAAAAGTAATCTTTTAGCCTAATGACATTTTTCTGTTTCCTCCAAAAATTATGGATCCTCCAATGTCTCCTAAACCACAATGTCCAGTAAGAGATCCAACCAGATGCTTGAGAGCGCTCCGTGAAAAACACAGCAACGTCTCACTAATGGCCTTGTCCGGACCCCCGATGAGCATTTTGGACTGCCGAAAACCAACTGAGCTCATCCATAAGGATGAATGCTGTGAAGCTGTCCATGTCTGGAAGCCTGAGACATGTGCCAGAAGACACGCCACCAGCAGGCTCCAATGAAAGGAAGAGAGGTGCCTAATTTGGCAAACCTATCCACCTTCTCATTCCAAAAAATTCCCATGTGACCTTGCACCCAGACTAGAAGCACATACTTCAGAGAAAAAAGCTCTTCCAGTCTTTTAGAACATTCTAACTCCAACCTGGAAGTGAAGGCACATGAACTCAGGGCCTTCAGCGCAGCCTGGCTGTCCGAGCTGATACAAACACCTTTTAAGTTAGTGCTACGTAACGTCTTACCCAAAACACAACAAAGAATTGCATAAACCTCAGTATGGAAGACCGTGGTCCATTCACCAAGAGATGATGTGGTCTCAAAATAGGCCGCAGCTCCAGACTTACCATCCATTCTGGAACCGTCCGTGTAACACCGGAAGTAATTATCAGGTATCATGCCAGGCGGACCCAATCTTGAAATCTGATATAGTTTTCTATGTGTTGTTATTGAGCAAACAACGGAATTTAGTTTTTTTTAATTAATAGAAAATTGCCTTAATAATTTTGTCTATTTTTTTTATTATTATATCTATATATTTCATTTCATTGTTTAGAAATAAATTTTACCGGACAAAGTTTCAAATAAAAGTGATGGGACTATAATTGCCCCCTCCCCCCATCACTACATTTAATGTTAAGACAAATTGAGTACAATTGTAAAGAAAAGTGTAGTGAAAATTTGCTATTTTATACATTATTATAAAGCAGCAAATTGAAACTTAGTTTGAGCAAGAGAAACTTGTTTGAGTGTTTCACAAAGATTTTTTTTTTTGTTTTTTTGCTATTTTCTGGAAAAAACGGCTCCAACGATTTTCCTTAAATTTCGTATACTGAACAAACTGATCACTTTTATTTAAAAGATTTTTTGTTAGGAAAATTAATTTTTGGGGGTGTTTGTGTGTGAACAGTAACTTTATGCAGTGTGTGTTGCGGCCTGTACGACTACAGGTAGGCCGAAGGGAGTCCGAGAGGCATGTTCAGGAGGGAGGTCCCGAGAATTTTCTACTCGATTTTTTCGTTTGTTTTGTACTTAGTATGGCCAGTTTATATTTCATTAACTTGTTGAGGGACGTTAATGTTTTTAAAATTGCACTTATTTTCAATTTTTACAATAAAGTTAAAATTAATAAAAGAAGTGAATTAAAAAATCTGGTGTGAAACACTCACACAACTTTCTCTTACACCAGTTCCCAAAATTATAATTGACAATTTGTATAGTTTGTGTACCAAATTTAATGAAATTCGTCGCAAAACTGAAAAAAACTGTTCAGTAAAAGCGCACTTCCGTTTACTAAATTTTTAACTGAAACTCGGTTTTAGCAAGCACTTATTTATTTCTAATTGTTTGGTTGGTTATAGTGCAATCTACTACCTTCTTGCTAGCACTTTAGAATTGTGGGATCTTTAGATAAAAATGCCCTTAAATGAATTTTCCCAGAAAATGTTTTAAATAAATGATGTATATGTTTGCATGTTTAGTTTACTTTAGAAGTTTCAAGAAAATCGTCGGAGCCATTTTGAGAAAATCGCAAAAAAGTGAAAAAAATCATTTAGTAAAGTGGTAAAGTAAAAACGCACTTCCCGGTTATCCGAGTTTTTTTCAAACTCGGAATTTCAACAACATATTTAATTCTAATTAACATTATTTAGATGACAGAATTGTCTAATAAACTGAAATAGAAGTTAAGATGAAAACCTAACCCCACCCTCCCCCAGAACTGCCCTTAAATGAATTTTCCCGGAGAAATGTTTCAAATAAAAGTTGTAGCTCTTTGTATATGTAGTTGATACGCCAAGCTTAAAGAAAATCGTCGGTGCCATTTTTGAGAAAATCGCAATAACGTAAAAAAAAACTAGTAAAGTGGTACTTCCGATTGAGGAATTTTGACAGATGACCCACTATCGGATCCCATGGTGATACCTAAACGGAATATCAAGTTCGAACTTTCTACGATTTTTCGTTTTTGAGCTATGCTGTTCACAACATACACACGCACACACACACCATTTGCTAAAACCACTTTTTGGACTCAGGGACCTCAAAACGGATATTTCGAAAATTTTGACATGATTACAATACCTTGTTGACTTTTGCCAAATAAACAAAAAATAAAGTTTACATTTACAATAATGCGAATAACTTAATTAATTATTTAAGACTAAATTTGGTTTATAAAAAGTAGTCTTAATTTTGTGCAATATGTTTATCTACTGATTTCTTTTGTATAAACAATTTTGAAGTATGCATTCTCCACAGATAATCATGGAAGAATCTCCTGGAATATCTAGTGAATTGATTACTTTTTTTTTTTCTTTTTTATTTTTTGTTATTTACTATCTTTATAAAATATGGGCACCCCTCTGAAGAAAAAAAAAAGGGTTTTTGTTTTGTGGTGTTAGAAAAGATTGAGACTAGGGGGTTTCCTTCGGATTGTGTACATACTGTATAGACGCAGACGAAGGTTCAGATAAGAGGTGGTGTAAAAAGGGGGGCGCCTCGCTCTTTATTTATGTGTGTAGAGGGTGGTATGGTGTCTAGTTATGAAACCTTCTTCTAGGGCGGAGACAGTGGCCTTGTTTAATATACATACACAGACACACACCCTTGTTTTGGCGTCTTGTACGCCATCAACATTTGGGGGGGTGTTTGGGTGAAAATGTTTTTATAGCTGTTTGACGCCGCCTCCGACACACCGGAGTTGACCTTTTTTTTTTGTGATAAAAACCTTCTTCAGACAAAATAATACAGAGTGCAAATTATTCCTTTTCTTTATAGTTATCTATGGTTATTCTATTAGGATATTCTCTAACTTTTTGCGAGCAATTGTTTGTCTGAAATGTACTCGTACCTATTTATTAGTTTGATGTCGCTGGGAACTAGTTTTAAGCCTAAAAACACCAAAAACTATTTGAAAAATCTGGTATAAAACACTTGGGTGAATTCAATTGAGTATAAAATGATAAATTTTTTTTTCAATTCAAGTTTTACTCAATTTGTAATGGGAGACCAGTACCCTAGCCAGGCAGGTAGCAGAATTGTAATATCATTATATTTCATTAGATAGCGTCCCAATAATATTTAAAATTTAACGTCACTAATTCTGGAACTCCGTACACTTCATTTTTTCGGAAAAATGGTTCATCTAAATCTGTTTTATATATGTGCAGTTAGCAAAATATAAGTTTAAAGAAAATCGACATGTAGTCGTTTTCGACAAAAATTAAAAAAAAAAAAAAAAAAAAAAAAAATCAAAAACTTTTTTTGTAAAGATGCACTTCCTGTTTACCAATTTTTTTCAAATCTAGAATTCTAGCTTTGTATTTAATGTATAATCATATTTATGTAGGTGCTAGGAACCATACATAACACTGAACTGGCATTTTAGAGAAAAGCTTAATTCGCTAACAACTTTCCAAATGTCATTTTCCAAAAAACTTTTTATATAAAAGTGATAATCATATTATGTGTGAGTACATAGTTTACGAAATTATAAGAAAATAGTGAAAAATTGATGAAAGAAAAAAAAAACCCAGTAAAGTCGTACTTCCGGTTGATATGGATTTTGCCGGAAACTTTAGTATGAGGTGCGGTGGTAGTTACCTAAACGGTATATCAAGTTCGAATATTCCTGCGATATTTAATATCCTATTTTGATATAATATTTCGTTTATAAATGCATCCACAAACTCACAGACAAACAGTAAGAGAAAGTAAAAATGATCGTGAACATTACGTGTTTTATTATCAGTAGTTTTCAATTAAAATTACTGATTAATATTTAAAAAAAAAATTATTCCTAATAAACTTATCTATGTCTAAATACAAACTAGTTAAGTAAAATTTTTTTATTTTTAGAACTGTTGCTAGACAGTTTATTTAGAACGCTTTCATAATATACAGTTGAATGAGTTGTAAAAAGTAAAAACAAAGCAAATCTTTTTATAAAGTTTATTGAATAACAACAGTTTTGGTTATGGAAAATCTTTCAGATTATTATTAATATGGAAAAGCGAAGGAACAGGAGTGTATAGGGAGAGAGAGAAAAGGAACATTCCTCTCGTTCTTACTGCTAAACTTTAATACGTAATTGAACCAAAGAGATCTGTGAGCTGCCCCACCCCAACTCAAGAGCGAGAGAAGTTAAGATTTGATGGAGGGGTGGTGGTCGGCCGGTCGCATCTATATTCAACGAAATAACACTTTAACTAGGTCACACTTACTACAACTACACTAGTGCTATCTATTGATTTTACTTACCCATCTTATTTGTTATTTAAATTATTTATTCATATAGTGTCTTTTTTTTTTTCTTTTTTTAACTTTTTTGATGTTTACATTATAAATTATAATCGATTTTACGATCCGTTAAACTGTCAAGATAAAATTTTATTAAGGGGTTTTCCCCTCCAGCGATTTTGTTTGTTTATATTACCTTCTCTTGCTATAAGAGGATCGTATCTAATTTAAATTTTAACCGGAAATACACGTTTTGAGTCCGAAAAAGTGTTTTTTTTTTAAATATTGGTCCGAGTGTTTATATGTTTATGTGTCAGCATAACTCAAAAAACGGAATATCGCAAGAAGCTAAAAACTTGGTTCTGTCAAGAGACCGCGTTCAAATATGGCGACTGCATTTTACCACTTTAATGAATAGATTTTTCCGGTATGAGCTCTATAACTTTTATTTGTAAAATTTTTCTGGGAAAATTTATTGAAAGGGTTTTCTGGGAAATGGGTAACATTAGACTTTTCTCTTAAATGCCATTTCAATAATTTATACGAATCTATCACCTACATTAATATTAATAAGAATTTATTGTTAGACCGGAGCCGGGTAACGGCATTATTCGCTGTTATTCAGATGGCTCTAGGCAGGAGGGGCTGGCCTGGCGGGAGCGGGAGCATGTTTGCAGTAGTTGGATAGAGGGAGTTCGGTGGCCTTGGGTGGTTTGGCCACTGTCTTCCAGTCCGAGGTTGAATGATGCCGCCTTGTGAGGGAGTGGGGAGTGGCAGGGAGAGATCAAAGAGGTGCGGATTTTCTCTGATAGGCCGCACTAAGGGTTTTGAGTAAGCCATGGTGGAGTTCGAAAGTAGTGGGAGAATGTAGGAGAAGGTTTTTGCTCGGAGGGTTAAGGTGCGTCTCTATTGGATACCCGGACATGCGGTAATAGAGGGCAATGAGGGGGCAGATCAGTTGGCTAGGGAGGGATCATCATTACCATTTTGTGATCCTGAACCAGCCCTTGCTGTCACAAAAGAAGTTTCGTGACAAACAGATTAGACTTTGGGAGATGAGAGTCTTGGAAAAATGCTGGGGGGACACGCAGGGGTGCCTCCAAGCTAAAAGATTTATAAAAGTAAGTAATCAGGGAATTTCGGAGTAACTCCCGTCCTTCAGTAGGACAGGTCTGCAGACCTTGGTGGGGGTAGTGACTGGACACACTTGGGTGTCTAGTCACTTGTTTAACATAGGGAGGACGCCTAGTCCCACTTGTCAGAACTGCGACGACGGAGTCAGGGAAACGGTGTACCACTATTTATGTCAGTGTCCCCGATTCGATGGTACTAGGTTTCCCGTATTTAGGAGGGCACCACTCTCGCAGGATTACCTGGGCGGGTTGGAGTTTAAGGATATCTTGGGATATTGTAGACTGACCGGTAAGCTACCGGGGGAGATTAACTAAGGGAATATGGGGGGCATCGGGGGGATAAAAGCAACATAGGCTTAGGTCCCAAGCCATCAGGCACCCGGCATAATAATAATAATAATAATAATAATAATGTTAGACCACAATACCGAGTTTAAAGGTAAACGTTTTAATGGAACTACATTATATTTGAAATTTGTAACTAGTTAGTGACTGTATAAATAAATAATAAGTGATATATCGAATTATGCAAATTATAATAAGAGAAAGTTGTGTGAGTGTTTCACATCAGATTTCTTGCCCCCCCTTACTGCTGTAAAAACAAAGTATTGTATTCGTATTGTGTTATAATTGAATGTGACAACAGTTCTGTAATTCTTTTGTATTTATTTTGTTTGAAATACTATTTATCTACTAAAAATAAATAATAAAATAAAAACTCACTAATGACGTGACGCCCCCAGCTATTCAATACAAACAGAAAGAAAAAAACATGTTCAAGGATTTCTGGACGGTCCGTTTTTAAATTAATGATTTTGTGACATCAGAAAAATAAATAAACACATAATCCGACACAGAAAAATTAAGTTTTAATGAATATCATACAATATTTATTCACAATGAAACTTCATGGTGGTAACTAAACGGAAAATGAAGTTTGAGTTTCCATTGACGTTTCATTTTTATTTTCTCTTACTGCTGTAAGGACTTAGTATTGCAACCGAGTCATATTTTCGAAATTCAATTTTTTTCTCAAAAAGTTTTGGGATCCCCTGAGTATGAAAATGTGTTTTTTGTTTGTTTTTCCTTTTAACAGTTGATCTCTCTCTCTCTCTCCCTCTCACTCTCTCTCTTGAGTGTGTGTGTGAGTGTGTGTGTGTTTAGGGAGTGTGTAAGTGTATGTATGTTTGTTATCATTATAAATAAAAAAAAGGGAAAATCGCAGAATTTCGTGTACATAAATTTGATATTTCGTATACTGGCTATGGAGAGCTTGGCAATAAAATATTGTAGAGAACTGGTCAATTGGACAGGCTACGGTTCAAACGTTTTTCATTAAACTTTCTTTCTATGTACACTACAAATATACCGCAAAGTTAGACATTTTAAAGTTAGACGTCCATGGAAATCATTAGAGATTATTTAATTACAATTTTATTGTTGATGGAAATTTACAACTGTGTATACTTACACAATTAGTAATATAAGTTAGCACTGACATCTAGGGGGTACATGGAATAATGGGCTTGGAGGGGAAATATCTCCCAGTGGAAGTACTCTCAAGCAGTATTTAACTTTTACTGGCCATTGAGATGGTCGCGAGAGCAACAGCGTTGCAGCCGTCTCGGGGAGGGGGTTGACTGGGATAGAACTAGCGGACAATCTCTAAACGAGGAGATTAGGATTAGGGGTATGGTGGAATCATGGAGTTTGGTAACGGCATTTGAGTAATTGGGATACAAAAGGAACATTAAGACGTCATGGAAGGTAAAATTAGAAACATAAAACGGGTTGTTTGTGAACCCCAAACCTCACATCCGTATGCCCCGAGGGGTTTTATTGTAGTGTTGTAAATCAGTCTTTTGTTGTTCAGGGAAAGTTTGGAACGTCTGTCACGTAGCCAGCTTCGAGAGAAGTTTGTAACGTCGTTTGGAACGTGTGTGTTCCAGGTTAAACGTTTGTCTAAGTACAGTCCAAGGTATCGAACTATGTTCACAGATGGTATTAATGTCTATAGGAAGGTGATAGGAGGTAGGGTGGCTCGACGAAGAGTAAAAGTAGGTGCTACAGGGATTTACTTAAATTCGCCATTTCGTCGTAAGGAATTTATGTGGGTCTGAAGTGCTCTTGAGGACTTTAGGGGCCTCAGGACGGGAAAGCTAAAAAGGATTGTTTCAAGATGGGTGGGAATGTCTGGTGTAAAGAAATTGTATAGAACAGGAGATAGGACACTTTCTTACCGGATTCCAGCACTTCAGGATTAGATAGTAAGTAGATGGGAGCATACCATAGCAACCCCGTTTTCTAGAAATATCGCATTAAATTGAAACATCTATTCACCAAGGAAATTAGACTTTAAAAACTAGGGTTAATATATATATATAAACTGAAAAGCTGACTGAAATACTTTCTCTTGCTGCTGTAATAGAAAGTAAAAACTCTCTATGTAATCCATATTTTGTAATTAATTTTCAAATTCATGCACAAAGCAATTTTGCTTACCCATTGTATATTAATATTAAACCTATATTAATTATACTATCAGATCTTAATATAAAATAATATATATAATAAAGAAGTTAATAGTGTGTTAGTTACCATTTAAATAGTTTTAACACTGTATATTAATTACATGCAATTATGTTTTATAAATAAAGCAAATGTTGCAGTTAATCGTATCAAAGTCAAAACAAACTATAAAAAGAATGATATTGCGTCATTAATTTGCTAACGTCGTTATCATTCGATCCAATTTATAATTTAATTAAAAATCAAAATCATTTAATAGAACAGAAAAAAATAATAATATAATTTTGATAACACTATATAAGCTTTGTTAAAAACCATATATTTGGTTATTACCCAATATTTGTTTTTTCCCAATTAATTAGTAGGCTGAAATATTTTCGTCTATATTTATTTACTAATTAATAAAATTTCTTAAAATTGGAATAAACTCGTCACCAATTTCAATATTTTAATCTCTCAGTTTTTAAAGAGTTGCCCTAATTTTAACGTCACAACTCCTCCATGTTAAAATAATATTTCGATATCATTATTGACGTAATTGGTATAACAAGATTGTAGAAAATCATTGGTGCCAAAACATTCTGAACCAAAATTGAGTTTTTTTTTTTTTTTGTATCGACATATTCAGCCAGCATCCACCTCAATTGCTACGATACTCCAAGTGTTACAGCTGCACACCTAAAAATGACGAATCATGCTGAACTTTACATTCGCAGACAGACTCTAAATTCATTTGTTCACTCTTCCAAACACTCATTAATATTTTAGCTTTAAACAAACCTCACTTAACTAACAACTTAAACTATGGGGTGGGGTACTCAATATTCCGCCACCCCGTCGATTCAGCTTATTCTAAATTCACATTCACGCCAATAAATACATCCATTCCTTAAAACTCTACATATACATAATACAAAATTGAAATATATTTAATATTGACCGAATGTCGGACTTGATGATGATACCTCAATGTAGATATCAAGATCGAACAGTACCGTCTATGAATTTCTGTTTTCTAAGTTACCTGATCCTCCCTCCATCGCAAACAGATAAAAAAAAGAAATTACTATTTAAAAAAATACTCCGGTATGATACCCCCACCAGAGTCAAATTTTTTTTAAGTTACAATGTTTTGTAAATCCCTCCCTCTCCCCAAAAAACAAGTTTCCAGAAAACGGTTTCAAATAGGTTCATGTCTTTGCAGTAAGCATTTTTTTAAAGAAAATTTCTCGATGCACTTTTGCGAGAAAATCCCCCCCCCCAATCTAAATTTTCTTCAAATTTGTAATTCTAGCAAAGATTGTAATGTATCTTAATATTATTATATAGCTGGTAGAACCATACATATACATATTCAAAGAGCACTTTAGGGGAAAGCTTGTGAATGTTATTTATGTGTACAGTTAGTATATGAAATTTGAAGGAAATATTTGAAACCATTTTCGAGGAAATAGCGAAAAACTGACAAAAAAAACAGTTCCGTTTGATGGTCTGAAAGTTGTGTGTGTCAGATCGTGTGTACCTAAACGAAATACCAAGTTTCGTCTTAGAAATAATTTACTCACACAAAGAGCTTTCGCTAAAAATATTGAGTTCCTCAAAACATCACTGGTTATCTTTATTTCCGGTGAAAATTCAATTTGGAAAAATTGACACGATCGCAATATTTTCTCTTCTAGCCGTAAGAGAGAGTGTGAGAGAGTGAGAAAGATTGTAGGAGCCCTGATCTAAATACATAACAGAACTCTTTGTCTCCCACTCTTTGTCGTCAAACTATTTCCTGTCACACACGTTCCTATAAGTGTTGCCAACTACGTTGACGAGTTGAGAAGAGTGGAAAACAAGTGTGTAAAACCAATGAATAATTGATAACTCACTCATGTCCCAAGTATGAACAGGCCTGTTAAATTATTTCCTTTCCAATAGATTAATTATAATTTTTAACTTATGTAAATCTAAATCAGCTGTTCAGTATGAAGAAAAAGAGGTGATTCTTTTTATACTCTTGATTTGTTTTTTATGTTTTTAAATTTTGTTATTTTTGCCACAAGAAATTGACGTAATCGCTCTAATTAAATATAAATTTATTAACTGAAACTCACCTCTTAGGGCAAGTTAGGTTTCTCCTAACTTCTAGAATTAAATCTAAGAACTTTTATAAGACTATTTACCGCTGCCTAGATTTTCTTAATTCATGAGGCTTGATCGTGACTTCATCGCTTCTCACTTCCTTTTAGAACATGGGTCAAATGAGATTTTTTTGCACAGTTACTTAGACACTTATTGAGGTAGTCTGGGGCTGCCGTCTATTTTGAGTCGGGAGACCATTTGGTGGTGCCTCTTGGTGAGTGGGCCACCGTTTTCGAGGCTGAGGGTTATGCAATTCTTTGTTGTATTTTGGATAAGAGGTGCGTATCACTAATTTAAAAGGTTTTTGTATCAGCTCGGACAGCCAGGCTGCGTCGAAGGCGCTTAGCTCATGTGTCTTCAATTCCAGATTGGTGTTGGAATGTTCTAAAAGACTGGAAGATCTTTCTTCACTGAAGGATGTGCTTCTGGTCTGGGTTGGTGTGTCTTCTGGCACATGTTTGTCAGGCTTCCAGACGTGGATGACCTCACAGCACTCATCCTTTTGGATCGGCAGTCTAAGATGCTCATTGGGGGTTCGGACGGAGCATTGAGTAGTTGGACTAGATGTCTTTCACGGATCTCTCTCAAGCATCTAGTTGGCTTCCTCACTGGGCATTGTGGCTTAAGGAGACATCTCTATCCAATGGACTCATGCCTGACTCCCTTTTGTAGAGTTTGTGAAACGGAGGAGGAAACACCCATGCATCTAATGACGGATTGTTTGGGTGTGAGGAGATTAGGTTTAGGACCTTTGGCCGGAATAGGATATCGGTAGAGAATCTTAAGCTATGTCCTTTTAAGGTTTTGGTCCGATTTGTCACATCCGTCACCAAGGTTTTTGGGCAAAATCTATCAACCAGAAGAATGAATAAATTACTGATTTTTAACTATTTTTTTCCCCCAGTTTCTAACGATTTCCTCGGAAACGACTTCAGTGAGTTTCTTTAAACTTCGTATACTGTCTTCACACACACACACACACACACACACCACACCAATACATAATATATAGATATATATACGAGGTGTGTAAATTAAGTAATGAGACTGATTTTTTATCTTTTTTTTTATTCAAATAAAATTACAATTCAACATTGTCCCCTTCAAAGTAACTACCTTGGGAAGCCACACAACGCTGAAGACGATTCTTCCATTCGTCATAGCAGTGCTGGAACTCGGATACTGGAATAGACTTCAGTTGGTCGGTTACGGCTGTTTGAATATTCTCCAATGTTCCAAAATGACGTCCCTTGAGGTGATTTTTCAATTTGGGGAACAAAAAAAAGTCACATGGACTCAAGTCGGGTGAATAAGGAGGCTGAGGAGCCACAGGAATGTTATTACTGGCCAATACTCATTAATAGAAATCGCGGTGTGACACGGAGCATTGTCGTGATGCAACACCCACTTGTTTTTGATGTTTGGTCTCACACGCATGACTCTTTTTCGAAGTCTCTCAAGAACTTCTCGGTAAAAATGTTGGTTTACCATTTGGCATTGAGGCACAAATTCTTTGTGAACGATTCCTTGGCTATCAAAAAAGCAAATCAGCATGCATTTGATTTTTGACTTGCTCATTCTTGCTTTTTTTGGCCTTGGAGAGGTTGAAGTGTGCCACTGCATGCTCTGACGCTTAGTTTCTGGGTCATACTCAAACACCCAAGACTCGTCTCCTGTAATAACACGTTCCAAAAAATTGGGATCGTTTTCAATTGCTCCCAAAAAGTCAAGGCTCCTTTCCTTTCTGATGTCTTTTTGCTCTTGTGAAAGATTTTTCGGAACCATTTTTGCACAAATTTTTCTCATCCCCAATTCATTAGTCAAAATTTGATGAACGGTTGTGTGAGTCAAATTCAACTCTTCGCCGATCATTTGGACTGTCAAACGACGATCTGAACGCACGAGATCGCGGATTCTGCCAACATTTTCGTCGGTTCTTGAAGATGAAGGCCTTCCGCTGCGAGCCTCGTCTTCAATTGATTCCCTTCCTTCTGCAAACGACTTAAACCACCTAAAAACCTGTGCTCTCGACAAAACATTGTCTCCATAGGCCTGGCACAGTTTTTCAAACGTTTCCGTTGCACTGTGCCCAAGTCTGAAGCAAAACCTGATAGCACAACGTTGCTCGTAATTGATGTCACTCATTTTTAAAACGCACTGAAAAAAACCTTGCTCTCGAAAAAAGTCACTACGGACAGTGCAACAACTCTAGGATTTTCAAATTTGCACTGGACGTGTATCAGATGTTTACTTGCCCTACCACGCATGCGCCGCGTCTCCAGTGTTGCCAGATCGAACACTAGAAAATCAGCCTCATTACTTAATTTACACACCTCGTACACTCTGGATATGATGGGGCTATCTTATATACGTATCCTTGGCTGCTAGAGACATAATTATATTCTATTCCCACTAGAGCAAACCAAAAACCTGAACCAACTACATATAAAAGTTGTAATTAACGCCACAAATTCCACATAACTATTCAAAATCTTGTCTTTGTAGGGAGGGGGGGAGTGTATTCATTTATATCTGTGCAGTTAGCATACCAAGTTTAAAGGAAATCGTTAATAGATGATTTCGTCAAAATTCCAAAATATTTTTAAAAAAACACTTCTGTAAAGACGCATTTCCGGTCAACGGATTTATCTTCAAATTTGGAATTCTTCCAGTAATACTTCTATGGTTAATATTTTATAAGTGATGGAACCGCATATTGTTTTGATTTAGTACTTCAGAAGAAAACTTAATTGTTGTGGTTGGTTTCGCAGAGCTGGAAAGCATCAGAGATATTTTCCATGATAGCCTGCTTCTTTTTTTGTGCACATCGACCGTTTTCGGGTGTTCGCTTATCATCAGGATATTTTTTTTTTTTGTCAAACAGTGTGATAATATAGATTTGCATAGAGCAAATTCAGATGATACACTCAAGAGCCGGACTGAATTTGCTCTATGCAATGTAACTGATTTGTAATGGGGGAGAGGGGTAAATTAAATATGTTAATTACTAATTAATTATTATAATTCATATTTGAAATCTCCTCTAAATGGATCTCGTGAGGTCTGTGTTTATACAGAAGTTGGAGAGGATGAAAAAACAAATTAATATATAGATTCCAAAAAATATATAATTAAAATAAACAGTATATGTCAAAAAATTAATAAATACAATATTGAGATACAACAACATAAGTGTCTTGTCATTTAGGTGAAACTGCTTTTTATAAAACTTACATATTTTCTGACTTAAAGAAGGTTGGTTTTTTTGAGGCACTTCCACCACTCATTACTGTAACATACCTTTTTCTAATGACGGACTTCACTTTTTTTATGGTACGAAATTTTGAACTCAACCCCCTCTCCCTAAAAGGGTCACCTTATATATTCTACCTCCACCCAGGGGAAAGTGAGAAGAGGGAAATACCCTTTGCCCTAAATAAACGTAATGATAGGAGTAGGCCACTCAACTAACTTGTTTCTTTTGTGCTTCTCAACCTTCAAAAAAACCCAACTTTATAAATATATACATTGGAAAAATTCCCTACTTTACAATTATAAAATATTTATCAAGGATATATATGATACATTTATATTTATTAATTTGCCCAAAGATGTACATATTACAGCAAATCTATGTCATCACATTGTTTGACAAAATGCATCCTGATGATGGGCGAACCCCCGAAACCGGTCGATGACCACAAAAAAAGAAGCCGGCTATCACGGAAAATATCTCTGAAGAAAACTTAACGTTACTGGTTTCCCAGAACCTCGAATTAATCAATTGTCCTAGGAAAGTGTTTCTAATAAAAGTGGTAAATATTCATTCCTACGGAGTTTCAAGAAAATCATTGGAGCCATTTTCCAGAAAATCTCGAAAAACCGAGGGAAAAAATCAGAAAATTCGCCAACTTCTGGTTGATGAATTTTACCAGAACAACCTTCGTGTCAGAAACGGAACAACCTTCGTGTCTAGGTGGTGCCAAAAACGGAATACCAGCTGAGCTTCCTGCGATATTTCGTATTTGGTATATTTTGTTCACACAGTAATAGCATCCAACAGAGAGAAGAGAGGCCCTCTCTGGTTAACAGAGACTACTCTCTGACTTAGGCAGGCTAGAGTGGGAGAACCATGTATATAAGCCAGTGGGAATCTATCTAGAGGATCTATCAGAGATCTATCAGATACAACTGTACATCGCATCGTGTCATATATTTACTCTCACCATTCATTCTATCATTTTCATTATAAAGTCCAGTGCAGTTAGTGTAAACTTAGCTACATTATATTTGTGTCTTCATATCTCGTTCATTTAATCAAACCTAATTTCTCTCTTCAACAACCCCATTATATTGGTGGCAGCTTTGGGTTGTATCTGATAGATCTTCTAGATAGATTGCCACTGGTTTATATACATAGGTTCTCCCACTCTAGCCTGCCTAAGTCAGAGACTAGTCTCTGTTAACCAGAGAGGGCCTCTTTTCTCTCTGCTGGATGCTATTACAACACATACACACAAACATAAAGACCATTTTGTTAAAAATCACTTTTTTCATATTCAGGGGACCCTCAAAACATATATTTCCCGTGAAAACTCAAATTTTCGAAAATTTGGCATGAGTGCACACACGTCCCTGTTACCAAGAGTAAGAGAAAGTAAACATGTTTTTTACCCAATTTATTGTATTTGTATGAACAATATATCTCATAAATGAAAATTTTAAAATAATTCAGGAAGCTCACACTTAATACGATTCCGTTTAAGTATCACCACATTATGTGACACATAGGTTTTGGCCAAAAACTATCAACCAAAAAATGCTAAATTTACCGAATGTATTTTTTCCAGTATTTGGTGATTTTCTCAAGGTCAGCTGTAACGATTCTCTTTAAACTTTGTAAACTGTCTATTCAAGTGAATGCCTATCACTTTTATTATAACATTTTCCCGAAACAATTAATTTTGTGATTTCTGGGGAAACAGTACCGTTATGCTTTCCTATGAATACCACATCAGTATTAAAATATGTTTTACCACCCACATAACATTAATAAATATTAGAAGCATTGATAGAATTCAAAATTTGAAGAAAATCGCTTCGGTTAACCGGAAGTACAAGTCTACAGAATTTTCTGGAATGGGATCCGCAGAGCAGGATCTAAAGCAGAGAAAAAGGAGAGACTCACAAAAAATTGAGAGTCTCACTCACCATTTAGCCCAAATTTTAGCCCACTCACCAAGTTACCCCGGATTTAGCCCAAAAAAATGGCATCAAAAACGACCAAATTTTTATTTTCACTTACCACTACTGCATGGAGGCTGAATAGGATATACATGTACCAATTACTACTTGCAGATAACGCGTCATGCCGATTCTGCAAGGCCGAAAAGAAAACCCTGGTACATATCCTTTGTGAGTGTGCCGGTCTGATGAGGACAAAAGTTTCTTCAACTGGGGACAAGCAATCCTGAAGCCATGAGCTTCATGACGGTGCCATTTTCAGCTGTGCTAGGCCTGATTATGAGGTCAAAGCTGAAGGATGTGCTGAAGAATGGGTTAGGTGTTCCACAATAGATCTCTTATTGTTAGGTCGCAGTGGAATGAGATTCGCCCTCCTCTTCTGACAATCTAATCTATTACTAATGCAAGAATAAGTTTTGCGAACGTGTTAATTTTCAAAATTGACGATTCACTGGAAATTCATATTTGAGGTGCCTGAATAAGAGAAAGAAAAATCTGGTGTTTTGCAATTTACATAGTTATTAATTTCAAATTTGGAGATATAAGACAGATACTTTTCTCCCGCAATAGGATACAATTGCGAATCCTGGATGGGTGAATTGACTGAACACGACTTAATCAAAAACCAGCCATTTAATGCCAGACTATGGGGGGGGGTATTCTGTTTAAAGACAGCTGTGTTAGCCCCACACAGAGAACAGTCTTTAAACAGTTTATACAGCAGTTACAACGCGTCAACAACCTTTCTGGAGAGATGTAATGTCCAAGCAGTTTTTGTTACTTTTCTATTATACAGCGTCCAGCAGTATTTCCAGTTTATTTCATCTCTCAAATCCATTATAAGTATATTTATTTCTTCCCTTTTCATACCCATTATATAAACCTATTAACATTCATCTAGGTCTTTTTCCAGAAAAAGTTAATTTTAGGTAGTTTTAGCGGAGTTTATGGCGTTAAATTTCAAGCATGGAGTTGTTTCCATGTTATTTTTTTGTGCTCTCTTGTGGACACTACAATGTAATCACTTCCCGGGAGGTTAGTTTGTCGCCTTACCATCTCTATATTCATGTTATGACAAATGAGTACAATTTGTAGTTTAAATAAAATTATTTTCTATATTTAAAAATTAATAGCACTAAGTGAAATTCGAATGAGTGAACTGAAGAATATTTCATTTCAGACACTAGATAGTATGCTTTTCTTTGGATGATGTTAAGTCGAAGTAGTTAATGTTTCGAATTCATTGCTACACTCGTCAAAAAAAATGTCTATAAACATTCAATTGTTCTAAGAAATTCCAACATTAATTCATTTATTTTGATTATCTATCAACCATTTCAGTTTAAAGCTACTACAGTGGGAGCGCTTTAATTACTTGTATACTTTGATCAGTTATGAAGGCTAAAATTATTGATTGAAACTTTAATGTTAAAGCAACTTAGAATATTAGATTTTACTGAAGTTACTTATTAGTTGAAATATCCTTTGTAGGAAATGTCGTTTTGATTCAGTTAGTTATTGAAACAAACAAGTTATAGGTACAATCTTCTTATAATTGATCCTTTCAATGTCCACAAAATTTATTAATCCTTTTTGATTTTAACATTATTCAACTTAATATCTAATTATTCCTTCCTCAAAACATGAATTACCAATAAAAAATTATTTAAATTAATCGGTTGAAACTAAAATATTTGTCATTAGTTATAAATAAACATCTTAATCAAGTTAGAAAACAATTCTCTATTGTTTAAAATTAACAAACTAAGAACATTAATTTTGTTTTGTTTCTCTTGCTGGAAAGTTTTTTTTTTTGTTTATTTAGAAATTTACAATCTGAATTACATATATATATATCTACAGTGAGTAAATAGGATGTTGAATAATGAAACTGTAGGCTGTGAGAAGGCAGGAGGAGAGAAACTACCCAGCGGTAGCACTCTCTACGGGATACCAGTTGCACTGATCAGTCCCGAAGGAAATCTCGGGGCCACTGGCGATTCAAACGGACAAGTGGATTGTCAGGGATGGTAGTGGAGGCTAAAGATTGTACAAAGGGATTAGAGCAAAAGGAGAGAGTAGTATACAGTTTATGATATTTTGTCTTGGCGAGTTGTTGTACGAAAGGGATGTTGAGGTCATTATGGAGCGTAAGGTTTGAGAAAGGAGCATCAACTATCTGTCGAAGTAGCTTAGATTGGAATGTCTGAATGGTACGTAAGTTTGTAGGTTTAGCTGAACCCCACAATTCAAGTCCGTAAGTCCAAATTGGTTTGATTATAGAAATATATATCAGTCTTTTGAGTTCTGTAGGTAATTTGGATCGTCTTCCGATAAGTCTGTAAAGAAGTTTGGCCCTTTTAGTCAGTGCTTGTCTTTTAAGTCTTACTAGAAAGTGATAATTTATGTGGAATTCTTGCTATAAAATGTAATATTTTTTAAGCAATAAAATTTGATTTGATTTGATTTGAATAGAAAATTATTTCGAAATTCCTCTTATTAGGAATAAGAGAAAGTGAAAAAAAAAAAAAGTACGCAGTTCAAGAAATTAAAAATATTTAGAACCGATTTTGATAAAATCGCGAAAAATTGAATTCTATAAAAATTGCACTTTCTTTGGCAATTTAATTTATCATCTTTTAACTTTCCTCTGAATTACTCTCTTAAGTAATTACTCTCCGAAAAAAATCAGTTATCCAAAATGTTTAATCTTATCTGTATGTGTGCAATTAGCGTGCAAATTTTAAAGGAAAAACTATACAGCATCCATTCACCCCCTCCCAGACAATTGCGAAAATCTAAAAAGGGCCTCCTTTGATAGATTTCTGTATATTTTACAGAAATCTCAACTTAGACTAATGCTTATCGTTGAAGTTTCTCCAGAATCCGCCCCAAAAAATTAATTTTCCTAGACAAAGTGTTATGTATGAAAGCGATTGTGTAGGTATTATATAATGTTTGGAAAAATTCGTTTAGCTTTAAAAAAAAGAAAGAAAAAAAATCGCTAACCGGAAATGCATTTGATGTAAAATCACATTTGCGATTGTGGGATTCCATAGTAATCTATAAAATTGGAATATCGAGTTTGAGCGTCCAGCAATTTTTAATTGTAATCGGGTCAAATTTTCTATATAGAGCTTTCATCGGAAATACACATTTTAAGGTCCTCTGAATCGAAAAAAGTGGTTTTTAGAAATGATGTGTGTGTGTGTGGGGGGGGGGGGCTGTATCTGAACAGCATAGCTCAAAAACGAAAAAATCGTAAAAAGTTCGAACTTAATATACCGTTTAGGTATCACCATGGGATCCGGCCGTAGGTCATCTGTCAAAATTCTTCAACCGGAAGCACCACCTTTACTCAATAATTTTTTCACTTTCTTGCTATTTTCTCAAAAAATGGCCCCGACGATTTTCTTCAAACAAGTTATAACAACTACACATACGAAAATCTAAAACTTGTATTTATAATGTTTCTCTGGAAAAATCCATTTAAGGGCACATTGGGGGTAGGAATAGGTTTCCTCTAATGTGCTATTTTAGTTAACTATACAATTTTGTCATCCAAATAATATTAATTAGAATTAAATATATTGTTGAAATTCCGAGTTTGGAAAAAAAAAAAATCGTATGACCGGAAGTGCGTTTTTATTGAAATGTATTTTACAGTTTTCTGGTATTTTCTCTAAAATGGCTCCAACGATTTCCATTAAACTAGAAATGTGAACTACACATTTTTAAAGATCTACAACTTTTATTTGTTACATTTCTAGGTCATTTAAGGGGGCTATTGGGGAAAGGACGGGATTATGTTTCCCTCTAAAGTGCTATCAATCATATTTGGATTACACAATTCTACCACTTAAACAAAATAAATTAGAAATAAATAGAACTGCCAAAATTACAAGTTTTAAGAAGATTAGTAAATCGGAAGTGCGCTTTTACTAAACAGTTTTTTTTTCAGTTATCGACGAATTTCATTAAATTTAGTGTATACTAACTATGAAATTTGTCAATTACAATTTTTAAAAACTGGAGTAAGAGAAAGTTGTGTGAGTGTTTTACACCATTTTTTTTTTTTTTTTTTTTTTTTTTTTTTTTTTTTTTTTTAAATAATTAGGGTATTCAAAACATATATTTCCAGTTCGAACTCAATTTGGAATATCTGACGATACGATTAAAATATTTCTTACCGCAGTGAGATAAAATAATTAATAAATAAGTAAATAATACTTACAGTTAAGCGGGAAATGAATAAATAGCACTATACTTCAAAAAAAAAAAAATAAATCAATTTTCCATTATACCATATTTACCATCTCTATATGATGAGCAATTAAGAAAGGTCAGGAAAAAGGAATTGTGTATAATTGGTCACACAAAGGCCTTATAGTAAGTACTTGGAAACAGCGCTGTGTTGCTTTTGATGTGTTTAAAATCTTGCTGCAAACTTTCTGAGTGTATTACTTACTATAAATAAAGCATTTCATAATTGAAATAACAAAAAATTTATTACAAGGTTAAACTTTTATCATTTCACCTTTGAAAACTATTTAATAACATTTCATTTATAAACTTTATTAATTTAATAAAGTTAAATGATGATGATGATGATGGAATGGTAAATAATTCATGCTTATATTTCATAATAATATAATAATATGTAAGCTGCTTTTTTTCTCTTACTCTTTCACTTGCTCGGTTTCTCCCTTATTTGAGGTAAAAAGGAAACAGAAAGGCTTTTAACTTAATTTGATGAAAATTCATATGGAAATATTACACTTTCTTTACATTAAACTTTTCTATTTCGATAACATAAAGAGTCTGCTATTTTCTTTTTTAATAAAACAATGATCTTTCTTTTATGATGGATGATTTTTTCTGAATTGTTTTGTTCATTACTTTCTTTTATTCGCTAAAAGAATGTTCACTAAAGAGTGTGTTTTTTTTTTTTTGAAAATTTTCATCCGAGTATTGTAATGGGATCCAAATCATTAAAGATTCATCATAGGATACGAAGAACGAAGAAGCGGACAGTGAATGAATCAAAAGTTAGTTAAACTCCCTTCCTAGTCTGGCCTGGGTGGGGGAGTAACTAACTTCTGATTCATTTAATGTCTGCTTCTTTGCTCTTAGGATCCTATGAATCTTTAATGATTTAGGGATAATAAGAGAGAATGAATTTAGGAATGAGAAATACTAGAAATAAACTAGATGATAAGCTGAACACTGTATAATAAATAGAACACACAAACTGCAAGTATTGTTAAATGGAAGTTAGGTTAAGAGTAAGAACAGGAGCCGCATCGTTCAAGATACCCTCTTATCTCTGTAAGGAAGGAGAACGAACAAGGGGAAGAGGATGCAGAAGTCTGAGGAAAGTTTACAAGAGACATGTCAATTTGAAAAGACAGGGCTGGTTTTTTTCCAACAACATATTGGCAGTTGGAGGCAATTAGATGCCACAAGTAGATCTTATCATTATTCCGGGTGCCTAATGGCGTGGGATCTAAGCCTATGTGGCTTTTATCCCCCCGATACCCCCCATATTCCCTTAATTAATCTCCCTCGGTAGCTTATAGGTTAGTCTGCAATATCCTAAGATATCCCTAAACTCTAACTCGCCCAGGCAATCCTGCGAGAGTGGTGCCCTCCCAAATACGCGAAACCTAGTACCAGCGAAACGGGGACACTGACATAAGTAGTGGTTCACGGTTTCCCTGACTCCGTCGTCGCAATTCTGGCAAATGGGACTAGACGTCCTCCCTCTGTTAAACAAGTGACTGGACACCCAAGTGTGTCCAGTCACTACCCCCACCAAGGTCCTCATACCTGTCCTTCTGAGGGACAGGAGATACTCCGAAATTCCCTGCTTACTTGCTTTTATAAATCTTTTAGCTTGGAGGCACCCCTGCGTGTCCTCCCAGCATTTCTTTAAGACTCTCATCTCCCAAAGTCTAATCTGTTTATCACGAAACTTCTTTGTGACGGCAGGACCACAAAATGGTAATGATGATCCCTCCCTAGCTAACTGATCCGCCCTCTCATTGCCCTCTATTCCTGCATGTCCGGGTATCCAATAGAGATGCACCTTACCCCTCCGAGCTAAAGCATTAAGCCTTCTCCTAGATTCTCCCACTAATTTCGAACTCCACCATGGCTTACTCAAAGCCCTTAGTGCGGCCTGACTATCAGAGAAAATCCGCACTTCTTTGATCTCTCCCTGCCACTCCCCCACAAGGTGACAGCATTCAATAATGCCCACCACCTCGAACTGGAAGACAGTGGCCAAACCACCCAAGGCCATCGAACTCCCTCTACAAGTAGATGTTAATGCCAATATGTTGGTTTTTCCAGCCCTCAAAAACAAAATAACTGTTTAGTGCAATAGCATGCAAGACCACAAAATAAATAAATACAAAAATAGGTAGAAATATAAAGAGGCAGACTGGCTGAGTAACAAGAAGTTAGTAGATAAATTGGTGACTGCATATACTGTTGTAAGGCTGTCGTAAAAACTGTCCTGAACAGTTCTGCTGTCGTTCTATTTATATGAATCGAACTCTCCCTTCCTAGTGTGGCCTACAGGAGTAACTAACTTTTGATTCATTTAATGTCTGCTACGTCGCTCTTCGGTCATATGATTCGGATTCATTTACAGTATTTTTCTTAAAAATTGGTGATTTCACCTTGACCCCTCCGCAACGGCCAAGTGGAAGCGGATGCACTCTTATTTAGTGCAAGAATTTAGGACGATAATTATAAAATTAGTGAAATATTAGGACTGAATCTTTCAATCAGAAAAAAATATTTCCTAAATAGGAATGTATCGTCGCCCTCAATTAATATTTAGATCAACTTTTAAAAGTAAAAAAAAAAAAAAAATTCTCAGAAAATTTTATGAATGAAATGGAAATCTCAAAAATTGTAAAATTTCCGGTGAAGATTCAATTTTGTAGGATAAAAAAAAAACGTTCCTTACAAATGAGGAAGTCATTGATTTGGAAAATTCTCCCAAGACTGACTGAGACCAGTTAAGATTTTTCTTGGCATGTACGGCTGGAAAATTCTGAGGTATATCGCAGTTTAATGAAAAAGAGCTAACTCATTTCCTCAGAGGGCCAATATAGACTCTGGTGGCAGCTGGAGAAGCTCCGTCTACAATGCTAGATAGGTTTTTTTAAAGCCTTAGTACATACTGAGTTTTGTTGGAGCAGATATCTTCCCAAGAAACTTGGAATTTCTTAGAGAAATAAACTTGGAAGTTTGAGAGGTTTTTCATTCTGCTGAAACCAGAAGGAGGAAGGCACAGTAGATCCTTTCAAGGGTACTACTGTTCACCATTGTTCCACTCATAAAAATAAAATGCTCTGGGTAGCTGTGCTTTATGGTTTCTTCGAAAAACATTGAATTAAATCTGCTGCATTCACATAGCAGTAGGAGGAACAAAATTATACTAAATCCGTGTTAAAATAAACTTTGTTCTCTGGAAATTGTGAGAATGAAATGAGAGAAAATCATGAGGGTGTTTTAAGCTAAAACTTCTTTCTTCTTTATTATAACATTCAGAGCCGGTTTTACAGTGTTTGTTTACCCAGTTTATAGCAGGAAACATTTTGTCTGCTATAATGTTTAATGAGCCACTGTTTAATGCTTCCATCTCTAGGTAAAGGCAGTTTTCAGCACTTTTAAATTTAGTATCCTGGATAAAAGCTTTTTGTTTTATTAATACTTAATTTTGGCTTAATGCTGTAACCCGAAAAATAATTATTGAGGATAATGTTTAATAGTTTTTATTGCTTGTTTATTAGGCAATAATTTGTTAATTGCGATTTGATTATGTCCGTTTAGGAGAGGTTTGAGTAAACATTTTCCCTTAAAGCCAAAAGTGGCAAGTGAGGAAGAACTAAATTGATAAGATAATATTGTGTCATAGAAATATACACTTATTAATCAGATAAGTATATTATAACTTTGGCACACAAAGGAATTAGCAAATGTTATTGTATATTAATGTTATTTCTTAGTCTGAAATTTGTTTATCTATTCATAGTATTATAGTATGTAATGGTTGGGACAGAATGTTGTTGATGATGTAGAAAATAAATGATAACACACATTATAGTACTATGTTCACAAATTATATTCGGCAATACTGAATAAGAAGAAGAAGTAAGTATATAGAGAGATATAGAGAAGCAGAGAGTGGCAAGTGGGGTGTAGAATAGGAGCATTTACAAGTTAGAACACTTGCTTATTCTACAATTTAGTTATCTATATTGGCTAACTTATAGAGAACTTTATAGCCTATAAATGGGCTCCTTAACAGAGAGTTGAGTGATACAAGTTGATTATTTCTTGGAAGTTGTGTGATAGTCTCGCCGACAAATGTTTATAAGCTTTTGAATGCCGCTAGCAGACTGTTTACTGACTTTTTGATTGCTTATTGTAAAGCAAGAAACTCAAAAACTATAAAACAGCAAAGGGCCAGTTAATTAGAAATACATATAACAGAGGCGGTCCATAACAAATATTATTCTGTGAACCAAAACAAAAACTATAAATAGTACGGGCTCTTCTAACAATGCCCCTTATATTATTGGGCTGGGTCTCTACGACTTACAACAAACAATTACACCAACAAATTTGTCAACATTTTTGGTAGCCGAGAATATAGTAAGTTTAGAAAATATAAGTTCAATTACATTTTAAGAAAATACTTAAAATATATGACTGTAAAAGAAAAGAAAGTTTTTTTAAAAGATAGAATATTTTCTGTTTTAATCCCTCCCCCCCCCCTTAAAATGGTAGAAACATTGAATTTTTTAGAAAAGAAATTATCAAAACCGTGGGCAGGATAAAAAAACTTGCGCGAGGCTCATCCAGTTTCAACCCTTATCGTAAACACTTCAAATGTTGTTCCAAAATGTTTAAAGTTTCGCAATTGACGAGAATAGCTCTAGTTGGAACTTGATGCAGCTCTCAATGCTTGAAGGTTGAAGGTATAACAATTCTGTGCAATTGGGCATGGCAGAAGGGTTAGGGCGCCTTTAGGTGCGCTTCAAGAAAACACTAAAACTGAAAGGTCATACTTCAAAAGAATATTTTTTTTATCCTCAATTTAAGTTTCAGATTTATTGCAGTGTTTGTCCTTCTATATATATAAATATATATATATACAAATATATATATATATATACAAATATATATATATATACAAATATATATATAAATAAGACGAATAAACAAGTAGTATTAATTAAAGAAAAAAGTGTCTTTCATTCGGCATTAAATACTTATATAAATACAAAAGATATAAAAATGCTTAGTGTATTTATTTTTTAAATTAAACAGAAACAAGGTATAAAATAAAACTCTATCAGAACAACATAAAAAATAAATAAAAAAGACAAATAAATGCCTGAGGGAGAGATAAAGTAAATAAATAAATAAAATTGACCTTCGATTAATTAAAAAAAAAGCTTTTTATTTCAATGCTGGTACAGTATAATTAAATATTTACTAGTTTTTATTACATTTTCTATGTTTAAGAGGTGAGACAGTGTAATGGTGTGACTTATTATATACTTTTCAATGTATATTCTACTTATTGGATTATATAAAAGGCATTTTATAAAGAAGAAGTGTCATTCTCTCTCTCTCTACCAACATGTTACACACTGTGTAATATCTTCAGTGTTCCTTCAGTATATGTTTCGTACAACTTTTCTTTTTTTTATCGCTTGATAGTCTTAGCTGGCTTATATCATTAATTTAGAAACTGATAAATCATTTATCGATAAAGAAGATTGTAACTTATATTGAGTTCTGTGGAGTGTTCACCTTTTTGAATTAAACTTAAATTATTTACTTGGACACTGCACCAAGCCATAACAATCAAATCCAATCTTTACAATTTAGTTGTTTGATTTGACTAATCCAATTAAATTTTGAATCATTTGTAGATAGTATATATGTAGTTCTAGGAACTTTATATAGCACATTGTTTATCATTATATTATTTGGCATTATAAACAGTTTATACCACCAGTTCTCTCTTTATTATTATAGCTATTGCTTAGCTTGAATACTTCCGTTTCTAAACCATATATAACCCGGAGTATTTATTAGCACACCTAAATAGCTGTTGAAAAAATTAACAGCTTTATTTCTCTATATTTTATAGGTATCTTAATGCCTAATAATATAGTTTACCCTACAGTGGCTGGTTCCGCAGAGCTGAAAAATATCAGAGATATTTTCCGTGATAGCCTGCTCTTTTTGTGGTCATCGACCGGTTTCGGGCGTTCGCCCATCATCGGGATGGATTTGTCAAACAGTATGAGTACCAGTCAGTGTATCTACCAAATTTGCTTTGTGCAAATGTGTATAATCACACTGTTTGACAAATGCATCCTGATGATGGGCGAACCCCCGAAACCGGTCGATGACCACAAAAAGAAGCAGGCTATCACGGAAAATATCGCTGAGATAGTTTAGCCTACCGTGATGAACACTTGGAATTTATTCAAAAGCATGAAGGTGACGCTGCCGCAGTGAACATTTATCTAAAGCCTCATTACTAGCTTCCGCAAAAAAAAAACAAAACTGAATCACTGATTTTTATGCCTAACTAAGAAAAACAGCTACAACTTTTATATGAAACATTTCTCCAGGTAAAATCATTTAAGGGGCTTTTTGGGGAGGGGTGGGTTATGTTTTTTCTAAAGTGCTATCATAGTTGATTATACAATTCTACTATCTAAACAAACTTGTGAGTTAGGGTTAATTTAATAATAATAATAATATAAAATAATACAAACGCTATTAAGTACATACTTGCTAATAAATACATTCACACGAATATATCCACTCTATAAAATAACATTTTCGCAATATATAATGAATGCTAATAAATATCTTAATGCTATTCATTCACCCAAAATAAAAGTATTCGATAATCCTTTACCCTAAAAATAAAAAAAAATATGATTAGGAGAAATACATAAGTATTATTTCAACCCAGCTTAATTAACGCCATTTAATTAAAAACCAACCCTACCCGGACTGCGGCAGGCCATGATTTGCCTGGGAAATTATAACCAACGTAAGATCGGAGGCCTGCATCGGCTTTAAGTACAAACTCCGCGTTCTTTTACGGGTTTCCTCATGGGGCGTTGTCGACTCTGAGGACACCTGGTGAAGTTGGATTTGGAGAGTGACAGCACATGCAGATTCTGTGGGTAGATGGACGATACTCCATTACATCTCAAACGGACAGCGAGGCTGCCACCCAGAGAATATTTAAGAACTTGGGTAGTTACTAGGATAAGGAGGGAAATATACCCTCCCTAGAGCCCGTCAGGTTATTAGGATTCCTTAGGGATCTTAGCCTGATGGAGGTATTTGTAGAGGTGTTTGCCTGGGATATCTATTTGGTGTGCTGTGGGTAGCCTGCGGTACCCAGAGGGCATAGCGCAGTAGATCGTAAAGGTCGCAGTGCATGAGGCCCCCTTCAAAAAAACAAAAACAATAAAACTAAAAACCAAAATATATCTATATAAATTCATAGTACTATGCTAGCCAAATTTGTAATATTAATTCCTGTAAAAAAAAAAAAAAAAAATTAATTGTTTTTTCCGAATAAAGAATATTTTATAATTTATTTTTATGTAATTATAATAATTGAATTGCCATGACATTTGTCTAATCAGAAAAAAATAAATCATTTTGTATAGACGCCATAATTTATTTATGTTTGAAAATGGCAGCAGTGATATTGACGTAATTAAAAGATAAATTGTTAGACATGTATCATATAAGTCAATATTAAAATAGCTTTCATAGTTCCACTAGTGGAGCAACCGAAGGGGGTCTCTTTTTATTTATTTTTATTTCTTTCAAAGTTTGTCGACGTTAAACTAAGATCGATTGGCTGGAATAATTCTGTGCAATAAATAAATCGATTTAATTAGAAAGGAGAATTACAAAAAAAAAATATATATTGCTATTTATATTTCAATTGCGTTCATAAGATCCTGAAATACCCCAACTATAGATACCCTAAGATTATAGCGCTTGAAGTTATGAGTCGTAATGCTCTGTGGTTCCAAGAATGGACGTCGTTATATACTAAGTATTCCTCGTCTTTCCATTTCTCCATTGACAATATTGATGCTTGGGAAGAACTTTCTAATCTCGCATCCCTTCTAATATCAGTTTAAGTTATCGGGAAGAGTTCCTAGAACGAGCCAATTCAATTAACCGGTTTTTATTCTACAAGTCTTTTGATAGACTTTTTAATGCTTTCAGTCTAGTTTCTAATAATACTAGCTCACTAAAGTTGAAAGAGATGCGTTGGCTACTTAAAATTAGAGGAGAGTTATTGTATCTAAAGTGTGTTCCTTGCATTGAGAGAGAGATTGAGCTCTGTTCCTTGTGAACTCTCTGCTAAGGAAGACGCGGTTCATTTTATGGCAGAATGTTCATTTCTGTCAGAACTTCGCCTCCTATATTTCGGACAGTCTAATAAAATCACACTTTATTTCTCTTTGGAATAGCTGTGATATTCAAGTTATTAAATATGCCCGACATGCCTGGTTTTATTGCCAACAATTTACCTAGAATTCAACTTCCACTCCAGCAATTGACACTTCTGCACGTCTTTGTATACTTGTAATTTTACTTTTGAAAAATTCATTCATTTTCAACTTCTGTAATAATTTATTTATCAAGTCGCCATTTCTCTTTTCTTTTACATTTTCATTTCACTAAATAAAATTTACTTTCAATCCTATTTTATTTTTTTAATTAAATTATAATTTTCATGGTTTTCTTTATTACAGTATCATTGATAATGCATTTTGTATTTACTGACCTCCAGCAGATAGATCTATTCCATTGCTGTAAAATACTTATAAATTTATTTTTTGTATAGTAATCCTTCTTATAATAAAGTATTATCTATCTATCTAGCTATCTAGTAGCTATATCTATCTATCTATCTATCTACCTACCTACCTACCTACCTACCTATCTATCTATCTATCTATCTATCTATCTATCTATCTATCTATCTATCTATCTATCTATCTATCTATCTATCTATCTATCTATCTATCTATCTATCTATCTATCTATCTATCTATCTATCTATCTATCTATCAATCTATCTATCTATCTATCTATCTATCTATCTATCCATCTATCTATATCTAGCTATCTATCTATCTATCTATCTATCTATATCTATCTATCTATCTATCCATCATCTCCATCTATCTATCTATCTATCTATCTATCTATCTATCTATCTATCTATCTATCTATCTATCTATCTATCTATCTATCTATCTATCTATCTATCTATCTATCTATCTATCTATCTATCTATCTATCTATCTATCTATCTATCTATCTATCGATCGTCTATCTATCTAGATCTATCTATCTATCTATCTATTTATCTATCTATCTATCTATCTATCTATCTATCTATCTATCTATCTATCTATCTATCTATCTATCTATCTATCTATCTATCTATCTATCTATCTCTCTATCTATCTATCCTATCATCTATCTATCTCTATCTATCTATCTATTTAATCTATCTAATCTATCTATCTATCTCTATCTATCTATCTATCTATCTATCTATCTATCTATCTATCTATCTATATTGCTATTTTAATATTTTACAATTTATTTATATCTGATAGTTATTTATATCTGAAACAAGTTTATCTACAAAGAAAAATTGCTTATTTTGGCTGGATTTATTATATGTAGTGTGAAAAATCTGCTGACTTTTACATGATGTAGCGCCAATATTATGAGAATCTTAACACTAAACTCTGGATATTTTGTGAAGCCAGCACCTGGCACACACTTCTTACTTCATATCCAGCCTCCTCCAACCTTTCAACCTCCACCCCATCACCAAAAAAAAAAAAAAAATAAAGAAAAGAAGAAAAATTCAATCTGTCTTCAAAGAAATCTCCCTTTACCAGACTTTACTATGATATTTTCTCCAGTTTCCCATATTTTCACCATGTTTATATTCACCAATCATTTTCAGTAACTCACACTTCGGTTACTTCTTTCTTTTTTTTACCATCATTCTTTCTTCTTTCATTTTATTTTAGCATTGCAAATGTTTTTTTTTTTGTTTTATTTTATTTATCTTAGTGTATGAATTTTATTTTTAACTTAGGGGACAAAATAGTGCCTTTTTGTATCGTTTTTTATTCATTAATTTTTCAACAGATGTTATTCAAAGAAGATTGTTAAATATTAAAATTGTAGGTTACAAGAAAAAAAAAAGAATACAAAAAAAAATTAATAAATAAAGAAGGAATGAATTAGTATATATGAAATGAATAATAACACCAAAAAAGCACAAGCTCTATTGCTCTATAATTATTTTGTTCAAACTTAGATTTAGAAGTATTAATTTTTAGTTTTCGCTGAATGATACTTAGTATTATTTAAGTTAGTAAAATATCGTGTTCAATTTTTATTAATCAAACTTTTCTAGAACTCCCTTGAGAAATAATTTTTACGAGAAGAATAATCAGGTGAGAAAATATACACAAACCTTCTTTTATTGTAGATTATACATAAATTCTAAAATTGTCAAATTTTCATCAATTTGGACCTCGTTATAATGGATGTGAAAAGGAGAGAGAATGATTTTTAGAGAAATAAATTAGATGATATGCTGAGCACCGTATTATGAAAAGAACACACAAACTGCAAGGACTTTACAAGTATAGAGAAGTTAGAAAGCGAGAGAAATATAAAGATACAGACTGGCTGAGTGATGAGTAGTAGATAGGTTGCTGACTCGTTGTAAACTGGTCGTAAATTGTCCTGAACTGTACTGCTGTTGCTCTATATAATGGAATTGATGAGGAGAGAAATTAGGTTTGATTAATTAGACGAGATATGAAGGGACGGTTATAATATAGCTATAGGTTTACACAAACTGCACTGGACTTGTAATGATTTTATAGAATAAAAGGTGAGAGCAGAGATATGATACGATGCGAGGTATGGTTGAATCTGATAGATAGATATATATCTAGATAAATATTCTCACTGGTTTATATACAGGTTCTCCCACTCTAGCCTGCTTAAGTCAGAGTACCAGAGATGGTCTGTCTTCTCTCTCTTAATTCTCTCGTTTGTCTGCTCTCTCTTGTTGATGTAATTCTCTCTTGCTATTACATTTATATGAATCGAACTGTCTCATCCTAGTCTGGTCTATGTGGGAAGTAACTAAATTTGATTCATTTAATGTGCTTCTGAGCCTTTTCGGATACTGTGAATCTTTAATGATTCCGATCCCATTACATTGTCAATGATAATTTTTTATTTTTTTGCCAGACCTCTCTTCACTTCGGCCTTCATTTTCCATTTTATAACCTCAACGACTAACTCTTGATAGAATACAATGTCTTGCATGTTTATGCATCTCAGGGCAATGAGGATTTGCCTCACAGTTGGGATTGAAGTTATTCTCACCTCTTCCCCCTACAAGTCGAGAGAATGGTGAAGGAAAGTTTCGTCAGAATCTCCAGGCAGGGCATAGGAAGAGAATGGACACATGGAGTGGTTATGCCTATCTGGCGGCCTCCCTCTTTCGAACTTCCATAGGAATGGAATGAGTAAGAAATACAGCTTTGAAAAACACTTGAGTTTCAGGGTTGAGATCGTTTCAGTGGTTTGCTAAAAAACCGACGTTTCGCCCATGTTTTTCAATGACCCTCTTCAGGGTCGTTACACCTTGAAAGCCAATAAGGCAATGAACGTTGGTAGAGAAGGAGGCAAGTATTTACAACACTCAAATATCATTCTATAAAAATATTTTTTTCTTAATTCACAGAAGGAAATTTCGATAACAAATTTCCAAAGATCAGTTTCGACAATTTGAAACGATTGCAAAACTTTTTCTTACCGTAATAAGAGAATGTAAAAATTGGTGTGATTTAATACGACATTCTTTTGCTACATATGTTATTTTCACTAAATTCCTTGAATTTTTTTTTTTTTTTCAGCGGTTTATGTAAGCAATTTCAGCCAGAATACATTATTTCAACTTTATTATATGGATTATTTTTGGCATCTTAATTAATTAAGCCAAACAGAATATTGTCTCTGCCAATTCTGCCAGATTTTTTTTTTGTTCATTAAGTAACTAATAATGAAGACAGTTCCTTTAATGTTGAAAGATATTTTCTTTGTGTTTTTTAGCGTTTCCTTCAGAAAAAGTAATTTCCTGGCAATTTTTAATACAAACCGTTTTTTATTGCCGAAGGCAGAGTTTGTTCTGTATGGTTCTTTTCTGTAGTGACCCATTTTCTTTTCTTTGCGTTTGTTTTGATTGCCCTCGTTTTTTTTTTTTTTAGTCAACATAAGTTTTTATATCCTTTGAATTAATGTTTCCTTGTATCTTTCTGTATTTTGTTTACATTTTTTTTTTTTTTTTTATTAATAATATTATCATTTAAGAAATATAAAGATATTTTTTTGGCAAAATTTAAATACAAAATTCCAATTTCATTCTCGGATAATTAAGAAGTTAACCTAATAAATTAATCTGATAACCCGATAAATTTATTTACTTCATTTTTATTAATTTTTTGTAATCGTGTCAAATTTTCGATATCAAGATTTTACCGGAAATATCCGTTTTGAGGTCCCTCGTTCTGTATATGTGAACCGCATAGCTTAAAGATGAAAAACCGTAGAAAGATCAAACTTGATATTCCGTTTAAGTATCGCTATAGAATCCGACAATAGGTTAGCGGTTAAAATTCCTCAACCGGAAGTACCGCTTTACTAGTTGTTTTTTTTTACTTTTTTACTATTTTCTCAAAAATAGCTCCAACAATTTTCCTGAAACTTGTTATATCAATACACATACAAAGTGCTCCAACTTTTATTTGAAACATTTCTCCGGAAAAATTCATTTAATGGTTCTATTGTGGGAGGGATGGAGTTAAGGTTTCCTCTAAAGTGCTAGTTCAGTTTATTACACAATTCTATCATCTAAATAGTTATTAATTAGAATTAAATATGTTGTTGAAATCGGATAACCGGAAGTGCATTTTTACTAGAAAGAATTTTTTCTTTCATATTTTCTTTAAAAAGACTCCAACCAATTTCTTTAAACTTGGAATCTGAATTGCGCATATAAAAAGCTACAGCTTTTATTTGAAACATTTCTTCTGGTAAAGCCATTTAAGGGGGTTTTTAGGAGAATGGTGGGGCTAAGCTTTTCTCTAAAACTTACAAGAGAAGGATACAAATCTACCATCCTAACAAAATTAATTAGAAATAAATAGTTAGCTTGATGTGTATATATTTGTTGGTATGAATGTATTTATTGGCGAGAATGTTAGTATGAATGCATAGGTTAGGTTTTTATCTCGGAGTTGAAAGAAATTTTATAAAAGTATTTCAACCCTATTAGGTTAAGTTTTATTTTAGGATTAGTTTATTTTGGGATGTGCGGGAGTATTTTTTCAAAAGTACTGCACATCCAAACTATTAATTTATATAACAAATAGTCCTGTTGGCTTTCGGGAGTGTAAAAGGAAATATTTAATATAAATAATGCAGTTACAAACTCTTTGTCTTCTACTATGTATTTACTGATTAAACTTACTCATTCACTTATTATTCTATCCGCCAAGTGAGAAATAAAATAAGGGGTGACACAACCAACTAATCCACCCTCTCCCTCGTCGATTAGATCGATGACTTAAGAGGGGATGGTTGGAAAGATCCCCAAAAAATCTACCCTGCATTGCAGAGCAAAGTGTGTGTGTGTGTGTGTGTAGAAGCCACTAGGTTACAAAGTGTGACATCCCAGCTCGAGTGGGCAGAGAAGAGAAAGTAAAATATTTGGCAGGCGCTAATAACCGCCATAGTTGATGCGCCTGAGAAAAAAAAAAAAGTAGTTGGCCAAAATTCCGAGTAGTTTAAAAAAAAACTAGTAAATCGGAAGTGCGTTTTTACTGTTAACAGTTTTTTTTTAATTGTTTGCAATTTTTTCTATAAAAACACCGACGAATTTCAATAAAAATTTGGTATACTAATTATAAAATTTGTAAATCACAATTTTTGAAAACTGGAGCAAGAGAAAGTTGTTTGACCTGATTTTTTTTTAATTATTATTTCTAATTTTTAATATAAACTCGAATGACACTGGCAATCTGGTAGATTTAACCTTTTCCAAAAATAATAAAGGCCACATATATACGTCAAAACTTATTGATCTTGTCATTGGATATGACGTCATATTATCGCTAGTTGCACTTAAATTTATATCATTCAAGCAGAAATTTTGTTTTATTTTTAAAATTTACGTGGGACGTTTTACTTTTCAATTTATGGTCGAATGAACTAAAGACGATTTTTTTTTGTTCACTAATTAAGTTGGAAAGGGATGTGTTTCTTTTAATGTAAAATGTCATATTTTGTAGCAACTGTAAGATTTAGTTTACAGGTAATCGTAAAAAGAAGCGGGCTATACGGGATAAAATTCTATAGAATATTGGAAAACTTTCTAGTTTTTCGTGATTTTTCTCAAAAATGTTTTGATAGATATTCTTTAAACTTCTTATACTATACAGGATAAATACACTTCAATTTTTTTAGTAAAAGTTATCCCCGAATTTTTTTTGGAGGGAGAGCACTGGACGGGCAGCAATATTAAGCTTTCGTCTTTCCCAGTTCCACCACCGATATTATAATTTCAATGTACATTAAAAGAAATCGTTGCAATTCCAAATCTAGGGAGGAAAAAAACGGTTAACCGGAAGTACGATGTCTCAAAATAGGTTTCGGCGTATTTATTTTCTCTAACGATATTCTACAAATTGGAATAATTGTTTAAAAAATGGATTTTATGTGGTTCTGAAGTAATCGATGCAATTCCCTATGTGGCTCCCTAGAAATCGTTGCAATTCCAAATCTAGGGAGGAAAAAAACGGTTAACCGGAAGTACGATGTCTCAAAATAGGTTTCGGCGTATTTATTTTCTCTAACGATATTCTACAAATTGGAATAATTGTTTAAAAAATGGATTTTATGTGGTTCTGAAGTATTTATAATATAACATTTCAAATGTCATTTTGAATATGTTCAATGTTATTGGCACCGTCTTTTGGACTACAGTGTACTACATTCTTAGAAACTGAATTGTCAATTATTATAATAATTTTATGAACTCATTGTATGAAAAAATTCCTATGAGTTTTTCACACTATTATTGAAAGATAATTTCAATATTGGATTTATTAAAAGGAAAACTTCATTTCTAGGAACTTATAAATCATGCTTTCTTTTGTCAACAACAAAAGTCAAGAAAAAAAAATGTATTTGTATAAAATTTATTTCCTTTATTCCCAAAGAATTCTCTATTACGAAATTCCTGCTTAATAGATTTCCCTTTATTGTTAGCTGGAACACGCTTACTGAAATATAAATTATATTCCGACTACACAGGAAGTTTAAATGTAATAAAACTTCGTGAATTTTTTAATGTAAACGTAAAATGAAGTCTCTTGTTAGTCGCTACCCAGAGATATATATATATATTTTCATTATACATGTGTAGAATTAATTATTTTTGCCCCTTTTTAGCACACAATTTTACTCTTCATTAAAGTAATCAACAAAGGAATTTTCTGGATTACTTTACTAGTAAGTAGACTTTGTAATATGTGAAAATTGGATTAATAAAAGTTATTCAGAAAAAAATTCACTATTTTTTTGGAATTTTCCACCCAATCTGTCGTTAATCGAGTTCCCCAAAAAATTTCTAATGTATCTTTTTAAATTCTACATAAAACCGCTTTTGGTTTTTACAGTTTCATTTACTCCCCTAATGAGAGAAAGTATTTGTAATCGTATCAAATTTTCTACATCGAGTTATCACCAGAAATACACGTTTTGAGGTCCCCTGAGTCCAAAAAAAAAAAGTGGTTTTTAGAAAATGGTATGTGTAATTGAACTCAAAAAACTCTAAAACGAAAAATCTCTGAAAGTTATCTGTCAAAATATAATTGTGTCATCTAGATAATATTAAACAGAATTAAATACTTTGGCACTATTGCGAGTTCAAAGAAAATCAGTAAAAATTATAAATTTGAAAAAAAATCTGCCACTTAAATCTGTGTATAAGAGAAACTCGTTTGAGTGTTTCACAGCAGTTTTTACTCTTTCTCTTACTCCTAGTAAGAGGAAGTATTGTAATCGTATCAAATTTTTTGACATCGAGTTTTTACCGGGAATACACGTTCCCTGAGTCCAAAAAAGTGGTTTTTAGAATATGTGTGCGTGTCAGTGTGTGAACAGCATAGCTTAAAAAACGAAAAGCCGTATGTAATAGCACCCATCCACAGCAAAGAATGCAACCACAGCAGAGAGAAGAGAGGTCCTCTTTGGTTAACAGAGACTACTCTCTGACTTAGGCAGGCTAGAGTGGGAGAATCTGTGTATATAAGCCAGTGGGAATTTATCTAAAGAAAGCTATCATATACAACCATACAACTGTACACCAGTCATCGCATCGTGTCATATCTCTAGTCTCACCATTCATTCTATCATTTTTCATTATAAAGTCCAGTGCAGTTAGTGCAAACTTAGCTACATTATATTAGTATCAGCATTTATTCAAACCTAATTTCTCTCCTCCATAACCCTATTATAAGTATAATGTTCAAACTTTATAATTTGATCCCATGGTATCGTCACCACGAGATCCATCAGTAGGTATTCTGTAGAAATTCCTCAACCGTAACGTACCACTTTATTCACTGTTTTTTTTTTTTCACTTTTTTGCAATTTTCTCACAAAAAAAAGAAATGGTTCCAACAATTTTCTTTAAACTCGCTATATCAACTACACATAGAAAGATCTATAATTTTTATTTGAAACAAGCACTTTTGGGAAGGGGTGGGGGATTAGGTTTTCCTCCAAAGTGCTATTTCAGATTATTACATAATTCTATCATCTAAATAATATTAATAATATTAAATATATTTTGTTGATGCAATAGGTTCCGAAGAGAGGAATCACAAAATTGAGATTCTTACTCGCTACTTAGGCCAGACTAGAGTGGGAGAGTCTGTATAATATACAGCTGCGCTAGCCCTACATGGGGCAGTGTTTAGAACATTATACAGCCGTTATAACGCGTCAGCAACCAACTACTACCCTTCTCTTTACTCAGTCTATATCTCTCACTACCTAATTTCTATTTACGTGTAAAGTCATGGCAGTTTTTGTGTCTTTATTTTATTATACAGTGTTCAGCAATCATTCTAGTGTATTTCTCAAAAGAACCTTTCCTCACTAATTTCTCTCCTTCTAAAATCTGTTGTAGTTAAAATTTCGAGTTTAAAGAAAATCAGGTGTAATCGGTTCAGATGTCTTGGTGAGGTGTTGCAATGCGATGAATAGTTGGGAGTTAGTTAGAGATTTTAGAGAGTTGTTATTCGGAATATGAATTACGAATTTACGAAAATAGATATATGTATATTTTAACAATAAATTAAACGTTTGAAAAGATAAACTACAATTAATTTAAAATGATTTAAATTGTAACTAGAATGCACCAACTATAATGATTGATAAATAATATATGTTTAAATACTTAGATAGGGACGCGCTCCGATGTATGAATAATGCCACTCGTAGGATCTTGATGTTGCGCTGATGAAATACTGAAGAATAGTCCTCCCCACTTCCTGTAGAGAGACCTTATATTGCCATCACCACACATTGACAAGTCTTGTAATTACGGGTCACACTCAAACATCTCTTGCCGTGTGTTGACCCTAGGTCTTGAACAGGTGTTGGCGGTTATCAAAGGACTGTAGCCAGATGGTCGGTCTTGAGTGTTTGTTTATTGCCGTGTGTTGACCCTAGGTCTTGAATAGGTCGGTGAACAGGTGTGGCGACAGATGATGGCAGTTATCAAAAGACTGTAGCCAGGTGGTCTTTTGAGTGATTTGTTGATCCTTGTATATTGACCGTATAATGACCCTTTTGAAAGCGGTGTGTCTTTGGCGGTTTGGCGGTCCCTTTGACCGTGCACTGAATACTAGCGTCTGACTGACTAGTTATAATTTTTATAATTAAAAATTATATATTTTCGTTATCACTCCTTCTTGTTACCACATTACACAGGTGATCGTAAGTGCATTTTAACTGAAAAATACGTTTCACTTTTCTCCTATTTTTTTAAAACAGCTCTAACGATTTTCTTTAAACTATGTATGTGAATAACACATCTAAAAAGCTACAACAATTTGAAACATTTCTCCGGGTAAACTCATTTGATACGGACTCTATGGGTAGGATTATATTTGCCTCTAAATTGCAATGTTAGTTGACTATACAATTCTGTCATTCTAGACAAAATTAATTAGAAATAAATAAATTGCCAAAATTCCGTGTTTCAAGAAAATTAGTAAACCGGAAGTGTGTTTTTATTGGAATAGTTTTTTTTTGTTTTCAGTTTTCGCGATTTTCTCCATAGAAACACCCAACGAATTATCTACCAACTATAAAGTTACATTATTTGAAAACTGGAGTGAGAGAAAGTTGTGTGAGTGTTTCACACCAGATTTTTTTTTTTTTTTTTAGTTTGCTCTGCGTAAATAAATTAATAGTTTTTACGAATGCCTCTAGTCCTTACAAAATTTGACTTCATGATCACTATAATATGCAGGTTTCCGCAGAGATGGTAAACCATGTTTATTATTATTTTTTTTTTTAATTTAAGGCGAGTCAATATCTATAGTCATTGGCGCCCGGAGCCTTCTCAGTGCACTGCTGGCCTCCGGAAGTGTTGTCTCGTTACAGACAACACTGTCCATCACCTGACAGTGAGCTGTAGAAGCTCCTAGGAAGAAAAAAAATCTAAGGGCAGCACAGCTGGACGCACCCGGGTCCTTCTCGTGGGAGTCCAGTACGCTAACCACTTAGCCCTTCCCTTCCCTTAAACCATGTTTCATTAATATAGTAGTAGATAATACAATAATTATAATAAATACTATGGTTCGTTCAAAAATCATGTGAATTATTGTAAAAAACATAATTTACAAAAAACTTTGTGTTATTTGAACTTCTGTATTTTCTGAGACATACGATCTAACTGTAATGCTTTTTAGAATACCAATAAGAATAGTATTGAAATAATACAGGGGTACTGGCAAATTGTTAGATATTGTTCTGGGGGAACCCTTTTACTCTACCTCTTCCAACTGTATTACATTCCATTCGACCCTAAACCGTTTTTTATTTTTTTTTTTGTTTTCTCTATCGAAAATAAAATAGGCACGTAAAATGTCAATTGTTATTTACTTGAATATCTAGTTTAAATTTTCAGAAGCTACAAGGACAATTTATCTAAATTTAAATAAATAAAATTAACAAAAATCCGGTATGAAACAACTCACACGAATTATTTTACTAAAGTCTACATACTTATAATTCACTAATTCTCTACGAAATTACAATTGTTTCTAGATGTTTAACGTCAATTCATATTAATGGGAGAATCTAAATATTAATAAAAAGACATTTTTTGAGAAAAGAATAATCTATCTACCCATGTAACAAAACCACGCTTAAATGAGGTTTCTCGAAAAAATAAACATTTAAACAAATGTAATAGATCTGTATGTGTATAAAAAAGAGGATCATTATTTAAATCACCATCAACCGTTAGCAAACAACGTATTTCTTTCTCATACCTTCACTCTGCCAGTCAGTCTGTTTCTCTCTCTTTTCACCCAACTTTCTTCCCTCAATCTTTAATATTACAGTATAAAGAAGTTACAAACGTCAATTATTTGCATTTTCTACAAGCTTGAAGGAGAAAAGCGGTGAACTTGAAGTGGGAAGTGATTTGTTCATGATTTGTTCCTGATTCGAATCCTGTTACATACTTAAAGTTTCAGATAACTCAGAACAAATTCCTAAGACTTGAGTCTGTCTCACCATGACACACCAGATTCGACCTACATTGCGTAATATCTTCACTGATCCCACTTTATTCCTTCACTCAAGACTGTCATCCCAATCTATTCTGCCTCGAAATAGCAACCTAAATTTCCCTCCATACATTACCGGCATAAATGACTGAAACACATCCTCTCTTAATATTTTTCCTAAAGCTGCAGGTTATTTCCCCCTTTTTCCCTGCATATTGTTCTTCACCTTATACCAAAAATCATTATATAAACAATGTAGGAAGGTTATAATGTTAATGTACATTGGGCACTTCTATAAGTTATTATTATACATACTTGTATATATTTGTGATAACGCTTTTTATCTACAAAAACATACTTAAAGTCGCCATAACTATATAGATGAGAAGAAATTACATTATGCATTATTACATTATTACACTGGAGTTACACTACACATAATGGTTTTAGGATCAACTGAACGGAATTCCAGGCTGAATGTGACTCTATTGCAGACCACATGATAGCGTAAACATCAAGTCCCCCAGATATAGTGAATTCAAATTCGAATTTAAAGATAATCTAACATCATAGTTTCCCACCCCAAAAAAAAAAAATAAATAAACACCTCAAATAAATAAACAACCAAATTTTATAAAAAATTTGTTAGAGTCGTTTATAAGAAAATTCAAAACTCAACAGCCAATTCTTAAAGTCGGAATTAAGGTGCAGCATTTTTTTTTTCAAACTTCCGAGTAGTAATGAGTTTAACGAAATTGTAAATGGTGGAATTGTACATTCCACCGAAGTGGCACTTATGGGAAAGCAAAATACTGCTGCGTGTGACTTAACATTTTATTACTATGTAGTATTAGTTCTTAGTCTGTTAATGATAAGAGGTTACCTACATCGGATAAAGTTAGTTTATCAAAGCACAGGAAACTTGGAAGTTATTTAGTGCTTTGTTTTACTTAGAATTACTTCTCATTTAATTAACGAGGAAACATGTATTGTAACAATGATTTTAGGAATGGTTGGTAAATCGTTTGTCACTGTTTTAAGTTGTGATGATTTAAACTTTGGATGGTATCGTGGGTCGCATTTTCATTTATGTCAGCCGAAAACGGGGAAACATATACTCAATCGTGAATTTAATGTGAAATCCAATCAGTTTACATTTTTTGCCTCTCAGTTTTTATAGTATTATTAAGCTGCTAATATAAACTCAAAATAAAACGGACAACTCATATTGAATACGTGCACTATGCTTTTCAAATAATACATTTATTTATTGGGTGGTTTCAGTACATATCAAACTACTTGGCGAGTTTTATTTTGTTAAGATATTTAAATGGGAGTGTCAAAATTTTATAAAAACTACATTTTTGAGGAAAGATAAACCTAATTCTCCCTTAAATCCATCATTTATTTACCCGGAAAACTAATTCAAACTAAAGTGATAGGTCTTATAGTAAGTATGGTTATTTTATCAAGTTTGTCTCTTTACGGAAAAATTCGCAAAAAAAAAAAACGGAAAAAAGAAGAAGAAATGATCACTAGATGCACTTCCGGTAAAGTAATTTTTTTCACACTCCGAATTATGGCATCACATTTCATTGTAATAATAATTATGTAGATGTTAGAATTATATGATAAAACTTTAGCAATAACAGTTTAGAGGAAAACATAACCCCATCCCTTTCCCCCAAAAAGTAGGTGTTTGCATCTCCTCGGACAGCCAGGCTGCGCTGAAGGCGTTGAGTTTCATGTGTCTTCACTTCCAGGATGAAGTTAGAATGTTCTAAAAGACCGGAAGAGCTTTCTTCTCTAAAGGATGTTCTTCTAGTCTGGGTGCTAGGTCACATGGGAGTTTTTGGGAATGAGGAGGTGGATAGGTTTGCCAAATTAGGCGCCTCTCTTCCTTTCATTGGTTCCTAGCGCCTGCTGTTGGCGTGTCTTCTGACCACATGTTTGTCGGGCTTTCAGACATTGATGACCTCACAGCACTCATCCTTATGCATGAGCTCAGTTGGTTTTCGGCAGTCCAAAAGCTCATCGCGGGGGGGGGGGGTCCGGATAAGGCTATTAGTGA